>JAPMOR010064474.1:0-15206 GCA_026543865.1 Argiope aurantia | reverse complement strand
TAATTATTATCTACTTTTTGTTTTTAATTTATAATTCATTATTGTAAGAATAATGGAAGTTTGGAGTCGAATATTTTTAAAATCTCCCATAGATGGCACCAGTGCTATGGAAACAAAATGCAATTATATGTATCAATTGACTCATAATTTAGCGCAAAAAATTATAATAAAACAGTATAGCCTAGGAAATATAGAAATGTCTAAAATATTACAAGAAGTATGAAAATTCGTTAGCAGCTATCTATCCTTATAAGCAGGAAACAAGTCGAGTTAAATAAAAGTGTACAACAAAATCTCTCACACCGGCTCACTGAAAACTGAGTTCACATAAAATTAAAGTCACATAAGAAATATAACTTCTTAAATATACTGACTGTGGAGTGTCTCAAAATGCGATCGAACATCATTTCCGGGATTTCGGAAAGGGTTCAGAGTACTTAATGTACATAACATCCTTCGAGGTCCGCGAAGATTTTTGCAGATCAAAAGATTACTGCTTTTTAACCCTAGTAGTACCCTTATATAATGCATGGTATTAAACAATATTTGGAATATTGTTGAATATTGAATAATACAACTTAACACAATATTGTACAATGTCGGGCAATAAGCTATGGTATTTCAGAAACAATTGTGATTAAATATAAAATCAGACAGGGAGATCAAGACTAAAGTATGAGATTGAAATGGTTCACAATATTTATTAAGATAAGTGTCGCATGCATTGCACGTTTTAAATTTTTGGTTCACTTCTATCTTGCAAGATTTTAAAGAGTATGAAATCATAGCTTTCTATATACGAAAGACAATATGCTTTAGGTTTGACTTGGATTTGTAAAATTGAGTTACTTTACCTCATTACTCCAATGTGAAATTAGTAGTTAGTATGGTGACAATCATCACAGAATTTAAATATTGGTGCCGGTTGTCGAAAAGTTAAATATTGGCACCATTTGTCGCTATATGTTAACAACAACTTAGTATGAATAGTAATCAGACATAGTGATCAAATACTGTCCGCCGTTCGCTTACTACGAGGCGTCTTCAAGTATACTTACTGTAAATTAGAGGATGTGGTCTTACCTAAACTTTCTGGCCTTTTTCTAGTAATGTTATTAGAATATTATTAACCACATGCCATTGGCGAAATTATAGTTACAGAATAAGTTGTTAGCGTCTAATCTTTGACGATGGGTTTTGGAGCTTAATCACGAGGATGTAGTTAATACGCATGTGCAAGAAAATCTAACAGCACAATCTCAAAAGAGAAACAAGTTGGCAAAGTTCTTAGCCAATTTCGAAAAAAATTTTTAAGAATGCTTATGACTCACGATACCCTATTCATAATTGCTTACTTCTTTTCTTTACGTGTTAAGAGATATTGCAAAATAAAACTATAGCACAGCCATTAGCCTCAACTACTGGGACAATTTCGCCCTTTTTATTTCCAGTTTCACACTTTTGAAACTTTGTAGTATAACTAGCCAATCAGTATTTTATATCTTGTTGTACAAATTTTACTTACTGTAGGTATTCCTTAATTAACTTAAATTATTATAAGAGTTATTTTATCAAAGCTTTCTGATATGTCTAAATTAATTTTCATGAGATGTTTTCCCTACCATATTAATGACAAGAATATATTCAAGCCGATACATTTTTATGAAATATATCTTATCAAAACAAATGGAAGAATTATTTAAAATTTTGACTGCATAATGATGCCAGAATATTTTGACAGGTTATTTGCAATTGAGAAGTAGCAAAGTATTTGAAATGAAAATATTCGAAATCGATCCAGTTATTGACGTCGAGAGCTCTCTTTAAGTTCTATTTTTCACTTTATCTGGAAATTGAAAGCCAAAGCGAATAACTTGATAACTTAACGGGCGTTTATGCAAAATAAAAAATTGCCAAATCAGTACATAACACATTTATTATTTGTGACTGACGAACTCTATCAAGATAGAGCTTCTACAGTGAAGTAGTGTTTTCGAAATATCTCTTAGAAATGAAGCGTTTGAGAGCAAGTTATTATTTGATATATAACTCATATAACCATTGGAGACATTATTTCTGATTGATATAAAAACTGGCAAAATCACTTCAGCCTTGGTGATTGGGGAAATAGTTGTTTGGCTTTGCTACTGGATATGCTAATTGTTTTAAATATATTTTTTAATCGTGAAATATTGGGGATGGATTGAAAGTAAAAAAATCTCACTTACTTGTTGATTAATCAAAGTTAACTCATAATTATTGAATGCAGCATTCAGATGACTATTGGTGATAATTTCTTGCCTTTTTTATATGTATATTTAAACGTGCACAGGTGTTCGCGCGTGTGTGTGTATATGTGAGTGTGTGCGTGTGTGTGTTTATGTGCGTTTGTGTGTGAGTGTGTGTGTGTGTGTGTGTGCATGTTTGACACTCTTTAGGACCCATTTTTGATCTAGAACAAAGAAATTGGCAATAGATATTCTATGAAAAATAAAAATTTCATAGCGATTTTTTTTAAAAAAATTAATAATATTTCAATTAATTGAAAATTAAGCTCAATTTGAGAGTTTGAGCTCGATAACTGAATAAATTTCATAGCAAGAAAAAAGTTTAAAGCAATTTTTAAATTTTAAGAAATTATCTTCCAAATGATGGTAGTTTATTTGGCAAGCAATTTTTCCCCCCTGCTTTAGGACGAGTTTTTAAAAAATCCTCAACAAATGATTTTAGTGTTGTCCCGAAATGCAAACTTTCGTATTTACATCAGATATTAAATCACGTGATTTTCTTTCATTACTGAAAGCTAAGGAAGAATGATTCTGTTTAATATCTGAACTGTTTGCATGAGGAGTTATAGAGTAAAATTACATTTTTAAAAAAGGTAGTATACAATTAGAAGATGAACACAACTAATATAAGTGTATTAAAATGGCTCAGCTTTATTGACCATCAAAATTTGAGTCTTAACATTCTTTATTGAGGGAATCATGAATACCAATTTACTCAACAGAGACAATTGAAAGTTAATTCATTAATATAAGCAATTAATATTTCTAACGAATTAAATAGTAGCCACGGCTAACTCACAGTATATTCAATTCAATGATGTCCATTGTAAAGTTTTGTTCTCCTTTTTATAATTTGTTTTAAAAGATCGGCTTCCAAATGTAAGAATAATAATTAGCATAAGAAATATGAAAGTTAATAATTTTACTAAACATTATCCACATCCGAAATAATGAACGCAATAACAAAAACGCTCATAACATTTTTATTCGATATTTAAAATATTGTATATTTTGCTATCTTCCACAAAAATTTTATTTTTTCCAGATATTTTTTGAATTAAAATATATTAATTTTTTATTATAATCATAAAGAAATTTTGATCGTTTTTTCACACAGTAAGTATAATTAGATTGATCTCAATTTCAAGATAATAAATTGTTTTCTACTCACGATTATTTTGTATATTTCCATAAAAATCCACTCCTTTCCCAGGATTTTGAATTAAACTATGAAACAGATGCGATGATACCACTATTCGAAAAGTGGCAATGAACATAAACAGATTTATGTACGAAAAATAGATCATCTTTTGTTTGCGATTTGGAGTCCACGGCATATTGCTACAAACTCTCTTTTTAAGTTAAAGCCTGTACGTGTCTAAAAGTTTCTCATAAAACAATCGGCTTTACTTTTCATAAAAAAAAGTCGTCTGTATAAAGACACCTGGCAATTTCGATTCCACGTGTTTATATAATATTCACCTTTCTACATTCCATTATTTAGTGAGTACAAAATAAAAAGTTTAATAGTACAATTTTTTTACATTTTATACACCCAAAATACGATTTAAAAAATAAATTACTTAAAAATTACTTTTAAAAAGTCTGAATTCATATTTATTTACAGACTAACATCTATTTTGCGGCCAGCTCTGTCGTCAGATTGGTTCGGTAACTGGTTCATTGGTTATATTTGATTTCAATTAAATCATATCATGAACGTTAGCATATCATGAACAATAGAATTGTTAGACATTAAAGCAGTATGGTTTTCAACAATATTACATCCTTTATGCACATAAATATTCTTAATAAATTCAGCCCCATGATATTACAGCACTATCAAAAATGTAAATATGCGATTCTTCCAAATTTGGCGGTATTTTGACTTCACAAAAACCCAGTGGGAGTAGTATCTTTTGTGAAGATACTACTCCTACTGGGGTAATGGTGTACAATAGTTACGAAATACTAACCTCTGGCTTGAATTTAACATTTTTATGGAGTCTATAGTATCAACTTTGGCGAATTATCCTGGCATGCAGTTAGTAACATCCGAAAATCGAATCTGTGTTTTAGATATGTGTTTCCCAACCGCTTGAAACAAAATTTTACTAAAAAAAACTACATTTGTAGTTACAGCATACCATACAAAATTTAATGTATTTAATTCGTTGCATCTTTAAGTTTTCTTATTAATATGTTTTTGGAAGCACAGACCAACAGACGGTCAAACCCTCATTGGATTTGGTTCAAAATGTGAGGGGTGCCTATACAATAGATGTTAAATTTGTGTACAGAATCTTATTTGTCTAGCTCTCTTCGTTCTGTATTAATCTTGTTAATTTACATTCGAACAACAGAACAAACGGACTTCCTCTGAATGGATTTTACTCAAACTTTGATAGAAATCCAAAAATTTGGTGTACAGATCACATATCAAATTTCATTTGTCTAGCTCAAAGCGTTTTTGAATTATATTTGTCACAGGAAGACGGTTATTTTTCAAAAATGTGTTTTAAAATTCAGGTTGGTCTAAAACGTGGAGATTCATGAAGATCTCGAGTTCGTATTTTTTAACTGCTACAATATTTTCTTTATACTACGTATATGAAAAAGAAGAAATTCTTCTTCTTTAGCTTTCATTAATGGTAGAATAACACATGATCAATTATTTAATGAAACGAAGAAAATGCTTTGTGTTTCAGTCTGCAACGTAGTATTGTAAATTCGGAAATTAGATTAAAAAATACAGACTTTAAAAAAACGTCAAGATGCATTGAAAATCTATACAATTATTATCCTAATATCATTAAAAACATTTTTTTTTTTAATTTTGGAAAAAATTTTGATGTAAAATTAATGTTTAAGCAATAATATTTTCGGAAGTTATTGAGGAAAAACACCAGATTGCAATTTGATTTATAATTGATTAAAATTTCAAAATTTTTTCTACGACTTGGATACTCTCACACACCAAGGTAATATTTTAAGTTTGATAGATATAGGTCAAACAGTTTGGCCTGTAGAGAGCATATACACACATTCATCGTTATTATTATTAAAAAAATGTCTTGCATTTGTCTGGGTATGAAGTGCCATTTGACTTTCTATTCAAATTTAATTAATAAATGGATTTATTTCTTCTGCTCAGCTTAAAACAGTTTATTATTGATTCATCCATTAATGACTGATTAGTAGCAAAAAATATTAGAGTCATTTCTATATTAGTTATGTGAGGAAAATATCATTTAACATCAATTCTTTCATCCTTTCTCTCAAAGAAGTCTTATGAACAAAGTTATATGTGAAACAGGAGCACTTATGAAGGATCATGATCAAGCAGTTTCATGAGCATTCTCTTATATGCCTGAATTCAATAATCTAAGAAGGTTATTAACAACTTAAGATCTTGAATAATCGTAATTAACTTCATGAGAATTAACGAAATTTCATGAGAATTTTTGAATATATAATATGAGCATTTTTGATGTATCATGAACATTCTGTTACATGTTCGAGTTCAGTTGTCTTAAAAGATCATTCGTAATCTTAAGATCTTTACCAATCTTAACCTGCCAACGAAGTTTCATGAGCATGCTTGAATCTGAAATATGACCTTCTTTGAAATATCAAGAGCATGAAGTTGCAGGAGAATTCAAATCCAGTTGTGAATTCAGCAATATTAACTTTTGATATTGAAAACATTTGTTAAAATGGCTGTACTTAACAGTGCTCAATGAGTATATCTAGTAAGAGCCTTCTGATTCCTCGAAATCATTAATTTTGTTTTATTTCAATAGTATCGCCTTTGCATAATTTTGAAGAATAATTTCTTCTTCAAAATATTTTTAAGCCTCGATTTGTAATAGACAATAAAACCCTTTATTCTAATGTCTTTACACTGTTCAGTTCATTATGTATACGAACCCTCCTAATAAAATAGAATAGAGTCCCATGATAAGATCACAGAGCTATTAAAAATTTAAGTATCTGAGTAATTTATATTTTAATTGTACATTGAATTTTATTGCAATGTATTTTTCTTTTCTTATTTATCACACAAACCCTTTCGATAATTAGGAAAATTATCCCTCCTTATCTTTCAGCGCTAGCATAAAAATATGCGATAAAATGTTTAAAAAAGCATTGAAAATGGTTTGAATTTCTTTCCAACGGCTTAAAATTATATAAATTTTTTTTTAAAGTATCAAAGTACAAAAAAATTGCATGATAATTGCTATCATAAAAAAGATGATTTTTTTAAAAATTTTAAAGTGATTAAAAAATCAGTTGATTGTGATAATATTTTCGGTATTTGTCATAAGAGAACTCCAAAATCTCTACTAATATTTTTATTAATAAAAAGTTTTAGAAAAGTGCATTGAAATGTTCTTACTTATCTACCAAATTATATATCTTCCAAATTATATAATTATATATATATTATCTTCCAATTATATTGCTATACTTACCGAAAGCGGCACTTCTAAATTACAGGTTTATTCTTAAAAGTGTCAGGATTTTGACAAAGGGATTGCTTTCCCCTTTTGCGGTCAGCTCACCGCTGCTGGGTCTTAGTCATTAGCAGACCACATGGCGTGAGTGGCAGATGTTGCTTATCACTGTCTTTCGATTTTTAAGAGCATTTTTTTAGTGATTAGAAAGAGAGTGACAAAACATAGATTGAAAATGCAGAAAGTGTGATTGTTTATTAGAGGTTTTTCCGATTATTTCATAAAACACCGTATAAAATTTGCGTTAGTAATAGATTGTTGTTATGTTTAATTTTATAAGTATCTAATTTTTATAAATTGAAAGTGTTCGTCTAATACTTTTTTCATTGTAATATGTTTCTCAAAATTTTAATCCCCTCTTACTGTGAAATTATTTCTCGAAATTACGTACAAGCGATTTAATTCTTGAAAAAAAAAATCCTTCAACGTATTGCCAATGTATTTTAGTATTTTAAAATGTGTGTTTAAAACATTAATTGCGATAAGTAACATCAAATTATAATTTTGCTTCATTAGTATTTAGAAAATAATTGTATAATTATGGAATTTCATACGATATTTCAATTTCCAAGATATCGATTTTTGGTGTTTATTTGCATAATTAAAATTTTATTATTAAATATATTTTACAATAATTCAGTAATGCTGAAATAAATGGATTATGCAGATGATGTACCTTATGGCTGCAACAAATAAAAGTGAAATTGTTAAAATATTTCTTTGTAATATCTATGATACAAATTTGGCCCGAAAAAATGACTTAAATAATACAAGTTATTTAGACTTATAATTAACCATTTGCAACTGGAATTTTTCGAATGCTTCTAAAGGAAGCTCCCACAGAATATTAAGAACAATTTTAAAATAAATTACAATTTTAAACAAATTTCAACTTTAAGTTATTAGGGTTAGAATGAAAGCTCTCACTATTTTGCAATCGGATAACGACATACCGTGGGGTAAACGAATCATTAAAAAAGTTTCTGAATTTAAAAGCTCTTCAAATGCAGTTGCATTGATATTTTTTTACTTATTTCTTCCTAGCTACTTTTGGCGACCAACACATGTGCCGAGGTTGCTGGTCAATATGAAATTTTAAATTAAATGGAGGTTATTAAGGTTCATAGGTTGATCAATTCCTCGTAATTTTTCTATGGAGTAAATTTACTTACTGTTTGTGTGAAGATGTGTATATAAGTAAACATATATTTTGAAAATGTTTTTGATTGTGTTCGTAAAAATAGTTTTGGCTTGTAAGCGGTTTTTAAGTACGCGTTCATATTCGTTCTATTTTAAGAGCATTATTGTTCAAATTTTCTAATTAATTTCAAATTTCCAAAATTCAGTACTTAGATTTTCAATAAAGAAACAAAAAAAAATGCCTGAAGTCTATATTTATGACGGAATAAAAAGAAAGCCAAAAATCTGTAATGTGGAAAGCTTATCAGTTTTGTAAATCGGTGCATATTAAAAGTATGGTTTTAAATCTAGTGTGATAAAATACATAATGTTGTCAAACTTACGAAGTAAAATACAATTTTATTTTTCAACAAACTAAAAAAATATATAATATACATTAGATACATTAAAAATTTAAAAGTGATAAATATGTGAAAAAATTAAGCCAAAATGTCAAAAAAAGATACATTAATTTTACATATACAAACTAGTATATATAAAATACCTCGTCTATGTTTATTGTTTGTGAAAAAGAAAAAAATATATATATATATAATTTTTTTTAATTTAAGTTTTTGAATTTTTATATTCAATTTCTTAAGAGTATTTAGAAAACTTAACCCTAATTAACAATAATTAATTACCTCTTTAAAGCTTTGGGAAACTAAACGAGCATTTTAGTTTCTTCATTTGATATATTAGGAGATAAAAACTAACAAACTTGATAAATAAATTAAAATCATATCCAGTGAACTCAAACTGAACAAACAGGAGAAGAAGCTAGTCTAAATGCCAGTTGTATGCATTAATTTTTTTTAAAATGCTAAGATAAGAGATAAAATTAGATCAAAGATTTTAAAAAACGACAACAATTAAAAAGAACATAGTATAATTATTTCACTTTCATTAAATTAACAACAAATTCTCACTTTTAACTCACTCATTTATTTACTTTCATACGGAATAAATTACTCAACATTAAACGTATAAGTAAAAATGTCAGTAGAAACCAGTTTAACAAAACTGCTCTATGAATACTAGATTGAGCAGTGAAATAAGATTAATATATCGATAAAAAAAATAGAACCTATAAAAACTGCGCTTATATTAATTTTGAAAATATTATTAAAACCCAGTGAAAAATATAAAAACAATGAAACTTATATCTCTACAATGCTTACAATTTTGTTCGAATTCATCAAGGAGTGTGACATTCTATAAGATTTAAAGAATTAAAAAAATACTCAATTTTCATATATAGATTATTACGTTATAAAAATAAGGATTTAATACAATGAATGCTAATCTTTCTGAAAAATCCCACTTTAATATATTTGTTCTATATATCCCTACGTTTTCAAATACACTTATTAATGAAAACTAAAAAAATTATTTCATTAAAAGTTAAAAAGTATGGTTCGTTAAGTAAATTCCGTGCATGAGTTTAGTGTCTTATTTTCAAAAATAAATTGCATAAGCAATCCTTAAATGAAAGCACGCTATAAAAGAGAAACTTGCCAACATTTAATTATATATATTTTAATTTATTTTTTAGATAAACTATTTTTATAAGCTAGAAAACTTTAAAATCTTATTGCACAAATTATTATTAATAATACGTATATTTATTCATTCCAGGTATATATTTCCATACGTTCAATTTTATTCCCTTTATTTAAAACTCATTTTGGATACGTATTTACTATCAAAATCTCAAAAGTAACGGATCAGAACGTAAACGAGATTTTAAAATGCATAAAAGGACGCGAGCAGGAAGACATCAATCGTATCTTCCACTGATAACGGTTCACTTTTCCTTATCTCACATTCCCCTCTCATTATCTCACAGCTTGAGATTGGGGGAAGAGAAAAACACGAACCCGTAAAAATATGGGCAGAGACAGGAGTTTTTAAGGGAGTTTTTTGTTTCCGTCTTTTGACGGGCTTGCCATTTTGAAGGAAGAAAAGATTCCGCCTTTTGACGGGTTTGCCACTTGGGGGGTTAAGAGCTGTTTGCGTGCGAATTTTCCTTCCCAAGAGTTATCTCGGTATTGTTACTATTATTTATTACCGGTTTGCTGCTTGTGCGCTGATGTTGGTGGTAGCAAGCACTATTCTTGTGTGAGTTTAGTTTGTATTTTGTTGTTGGTATGTTCGTGTTGAATAAATCGTCAATACTTGCTATTGAATCTGTTGAACTTATTCTCCGTATACCCACTGCATCTCATACATAATTAAAAATTTCCTTAAAAATAATTCTCATCCTCTCCCTCTCTTGGCAAAATCTTTAAATGCAAGTGATCACAAAAGCATGAGTTGTCCGATTATTTATATGCATAGCGTGGTGTCTCTCAACACGTAGACTGAACATCAATTCCTGTACTCCTTATGGCTACATATAAACCTTTGTACAGCTATCTGTTGTGTTGTACAAAACAGATAACTAGTGTCAAGATATTTTGATATAGCTACATGTAATATTAAAATATAGGATAATAAAATTGAAGTTTAGAAATTAAAATAAACCTTTTTTTTATCTTGCAAGAAAGTGGAAATTTGTATCTCAAAGGGAAAAAAAGAGTATTCCCAAAGACAGACAATTTTCATATATAGCAGTAAATTCTATTGACCTGTGGTAACTAGGTATATATATATATTGTACTTGGCTTCAATTAAATCTCTTATGAAAAAATTATTCTCATGATTCCCTCAACAAAGTATTTTTATCATCAAAATAATAAAACAAATTCCTTGATAAAAATACTATTTATCACGTGCCACCTTATTTTAATAGCCTTTTGCTAATTCTGCTTACATGTACATTAACATTTCTATTAGATTCGACTCTATAACTCTGTAGTACTGTTTAAGACTTTTAAGACTATGTTTTTATGTAATTTATTCCAAATTGCCTGGTTTCTTTGGGGGGAGGGGAGAAATGCCATTTCGTCTCCAATTCCTCAAGTAAAAGCTCCTGCGAAAACTTAATGTCGGTATATTTCTTTGCATGTAAAAACATAATATCATAATAATAATATCTTTCTGATTAATGTCTGATATATAATCAATATTTGATCACATTTATGAACTGATTAATGCTGTCAGCAAATATCGATTAATGGAATCATTTATAAACTTCTGATATTCAATATGGTTTGAATAATATATATTGTTTTCGGAAAACGTTCAATTCTTATTAAATAAATTATGCCAATTTTAAATTAGACGCTATCCTCTTTCTTAACTTAAGAAACTTGTATTTGATATCTACAAATCCAGATATCAGTTTCATCTCTATTCATTTATTTTTTCATTTATTAAAGAATATGAGAGAAAGTTTTAAGGATAATATTGCTACAGGTTTACTTTTCTATTTGTACTTTGTAATATTCCCTTTAAAATCATATTTTGTTTCAAAACGTTTCTGAAAATTCATAAAATGCTTTTATGCTCAGAAACTCAATTTTCATTTATCATTAAGCAATGACCGATTTTATTTAGACCAGACTCAGTTTCTAATTTTGTTATTATGTTCAAAACACGGTAATAGCTTACTTTCAAAAGTAAAAGTTTTGGAATGCTCAAACTTAAAATTAAAAAATCTTCTGCTGAGCTGGATTTGAAACACCTGCGTTTTAGTGTTCTTCAATTTAATTTGAAAATTACAGCCTTATTTGGGATCCTTGATACAAAAATAAAATTGAAATTCTAGAGCAAGTGCAGATCAAATTTATACAGCATTTCTTTTATAAAAATAAACATTTTTATTCACATAATATATCAGTGTTGGGAACTGAAATGCGTAGAATAATTGTTACTAATTGCTCCGTTGCCTAGTGACTGATTCTATGTATATATTTTTTGTTGTTTTTAAACAGCACCGTTACCTAGCAACTGTTTCTATGTATATATGTTTTGTTGTCTTTAAATAGCGCCGTTGCCTAGCAACTGCTTAAATGTATATACGTATGTCTTGTTGTTTTTGAAATAAAGTTATTCTGTTCTGTTTTATAGTAAGCGTTGCGTCTTTTTATTGAATCGACAGCCGTAAAGGCAGCGGGTAGATGCAAGAGTCCCATTAAAGATGAGAAGATTTAGTTAGATACTTTTTATTTGTTTTGAAAAAATATTTTCACTTAAAAATGAGTTAGTAGCATTATAGTATTTAGCATTTCTAGCTTGAATCCCAACTTGATCTTTCAGCTAATGTTTTTTTATTAATAAAGTCATCAATAGTATGATTTATTGCGATTAACCCTAAAGTTGTATTCATTTTACTGCATCAACCAAACGTCAGCATCATATTTTAAAATGTACTTGGCAAATTTAATAATTTGTATAATTACCTTTACATACATTTTATAAAGCATTCATCAAGTTTTCTGATGATTTTGATAATTTTAATATGCCGTTTTACGTTTGTATAATTAAATGTTTTAAATTCCAATTGCATATTTTTTTAACGTTTTTATGTTAGATTACATTCAAATTTTGATTTCCTAGTATGTTTTGACGATTTTAGCATTTCATGCATTCGTAATGGTATAATTTTGTATTTTCATATATTTATAATATAATTATTTGATATATTCAATTGTTATATAGTTTATTAAATTCAGCTTTTAAATTCTCAGTGTGTTTTAATGCTTTTCAGATTGCATGTAATAGCTTTAAAATCGTTAAAAGTGAATTTTAGTCTGCCCCTTGCTGCGCCAATGATGCCAAGTCGCCAATAAAGATGGCGGACAAAATAAACAAATAATTCCGCAGACAGTTACGATTACCATTTTCCGCCATATAATTAGGACTTTTTACTGATAAATAGTTTTTTTTCCAGACTGCCCGGTGCCTTCTACAGATGCCGAAGGAAACTTTATTTAAACTTCATATTTTTTTATTAAATTTTTTCTTGATTACAGAATTTTCTTCATAATGGAAGAAATAATAAGGTATATGGTACAGAATAAATCTAATTTTATGCGAAACCAAGTTCTGGAAACATAATTATAATTAATTATTTTTCCTCTATTCAAACTGCTGAAAGAATACCGATTTTTCTGCTTCCATTTTTTAGCTCATATTGATTACTTCTATTAGCATAATGTTAATATAATCATTGTAGAAATGTGCCTTTTTCGGCAAATAAGAGGGAAAATGATATTTATTTACCCGAGGACGAATCAAGACAGCATTAGTAATTTATTTTTCACGTTTACACATTAATATTTCACTTCTGAACACTAGCCATTTCTCAAACTTATTTGAAAGTTATAAAAGGCACAGATAATGTGTTCGAAAGACTGACCATAAATCTTTTTGATAGAACCCCGACATCTGCATGAGTTTTAAAAAGAATTAATTATATACTTCTCGTTATTTTTTATTTTACCTGATGTTTCTTAAGTAAAACTTTATAACATAATGAGCAGTTGGTTAAACTTGCATAGTGGAAAAAAATCACCCAATCACAATGCTTCTATTCACCTCAAATATATTGTGAAATCCACTACATATTTCAGGAGATAATGAATGACTTTATTTAATAGTGTATTAAAATGCACAGTTAGATTTAATTAACTTGAATCGTTAGATTTGCCACGCGTCTGTCACATCATGTGAATTGACTTCATTAAGTAGTATTTCACTACAAGGAGCAATGGCATCAAACAAAAAGTTGCTATTTTAATTCTGATAGCATCTATTCAAGTTTATACAACTATGTAAACTATATTAAGGAGTTATTATTATGTCAACTATATTAAGGAATCCATTATGTATTATTCAAGAGGAAAGAGATAGTGACTTTAGAAAAAAAAGTGCAGTTAAATATTAATCGACTTGTCAATCAGTTAGTCTTTAGATTTGCCATGCGTCTGTCACATCATGTGAATTAACTTCATTAATTTAGTGTTTCACTACAAAAAAAATGGCATATGTATAAAGCTAGTATTATGATTCTAATAGCATCTATTCAAGCTAATATGGCACATGTTAACTTATTATGGAATCTAGTAAGTATTTTTCAAGACGAAGGAGGTCAGGACTATAGACAGAAAGGGGCAGTTAGATATTAATTGACTTGTATCGTTAGATTTGCCACACGTCTGTCACATCATGTGAGCTGACTCCATTAAATCAATGCTTCATTATAAACAACAACTGCAAAAAGCTGCTATTCTAATTCCAATAGCATCTATTAAATCTTATAAAACACATGCCAACTATATTATGGAATCCATTAAGTATTTTTTAAGAGGAAAGAGATCTTGACTACAGAAAGAAAAAATCATTTACATATTGACCTGCGTCCTTGGATTTGTTACGCATCATGAATTGACTTCATTATGTCAGTGTTTCACTATAAGTAGCAAAGCCAATTGCAAACACTCGTCAATCTGATAGTGTGTGTTTAAAGTGATAGGAAAAATGTCAAATTAATTATGAATCCATTACGTATATTATAAAACAGAAAAATAACGTTGTCATAAAATAGTTTCAGGAAACATGTAGTTATATGTTAATAGATGTGAGCAATTTAATTTGATTCGTGTCTTCGAAATTACTTAAATTGACTTCAAAATGTCCGAATTTGACTATAAAAAGCAAAGTCATACAAAAATGTATTGGGGCGAAAGTATTTGACTCAGAATTTTTGTTCTGTTAAGAGAAATTAGTTTAGAATAAAGCTGTTAATTTTCATTGGGGAATCTTTTGTTTCACTTTAATGTATTCCAACAAACTTAATTTTGCTTAAAATAGGGCTTTGCAAATAGCATATACGTCCAATTGGTTGCATTGTAAATTTTAAGATGTGCTGGCTGTGGGCTAATTTTCTTTCCAAAAAGAAAGATCAATCCTCGGAATTTCTTCACAAGATATCATCGGATTACTGCAAGAGAAAAAAATAAAGATTATTATTTTCAATATTCTATTAAAAGAAGCAACAGTAAAATCGAAACAACAACATTTTTAATATTTCAATTTTTAATTTTTCAAAAACATTTTTAAAAGTTGATTTTATAATATATATAAAAACTTATATATTTTGTCCAATATATCTACCAATCACATTAAATACGCCAAAAAGTTTTAAAAAAATATTCATTCATATTAATAAACCTTACAAAATGAAAAGCAATGAATTAAAAATATATTTTGCAATATAGTTTTATCTAAGAAAACTGATATTCATTTGCACTAGAGCTTTCTCTTTTTTACTTTC
>JAPMOR010064463.1:16069-49444 GCA_026543865.1 Argiope aurantia | reverse complement strand
CAATCTGAGTATTGGACTTAAGAAAACTAGTAAACTATATAGACAGGGCCCTGTCTAATAAAAAACATTCTTTTAAATTAAATCTTATTTTGAAATTAAATAAGCCACCTGGAGTGATCTTCCCAAAACTTCATCGTTATGTTATAATAAGGGAGTTATCTCTTTCCCTATTCCCACATAAAATTGCGAATCTAGAATAAAGGCTTGTATCTTTATTATAACATTCGCAAAGAACGGTTATGAAATATAAATCTTTGGCTTAAATTTAGTGTTTTTACTGAATCTATCGAGTGATTTTCGACGTTTTTTTTAGAAGGATTACTCTCTAGCATGCTGTTAATAGAAACCGAAAATTAAATATGTGTTTTAGACGAATTTTTTCCAAAATCCATTGAAAACAAAATTTTATACAAAACTACAATTGTTGTCAAAAATTCACAGAGTACTTGTGAAATTTCTATTTTTAATATACGGAACAACAGACGGTCAACCCGTTGACTGATTTGGTTTCGAATGAGATAGATATCTATACATAAAATGTTAAATCTATGTACCAAATTTTATCCATCTAGCTCTATTCCTTTTATCATGTTAATTTATATTAGCGTAACTGGACAGATAGACTATATCTGAATTAATTTCGATCAAAATTCGGTAGAAAACCAATTTGGTGAAAATACCATGAACCTAATTTCATTTGTCGAGCTCAAAGCGCTATTGAGTTATCGCGTTCCAGGACAAACAAACAAACAGTGAAACTTTATACAAATTTTTTTCTTCTTTTGTACTCATTGAGGCTTAAAACGAAGACATTCGTCAAAATCTCAAGTCAAACTTTTTAAAGATTATAATACTTACTCTTTATTTCGTTAATGAAAAAATAATAATAATAATAATTAAAAACTAAATAAAAATTTTATTGTTGTTGTTTTAATGTTGGCTATTTGTTTATTGCTAGTGTTTAGTTTGCTAGTGATTTTGTTTATGTTTGTGATGTACAAAGAATTATATTTTAGGTGCTTTATATAAAACCTTATTATCTAACTCTTTACGCTTTTTTACTTATTGTGTTCACCTGTACTCAAGTAGCCCTACAGACTTCCTAAGAATGGATTTCGTTCAAAATTTTAATGAAATCTTCAAATTTAGCATAAAATCCATGCACCAAATTTCGTCCATGTAGTTCAAATCGTTTTTCAGTTATGTTCTAAAAACATGTTTTCAAACTCGGGAAGATCTGAAACATACACAGTAATCAAAATCATGACTTTCAATTTACTTAAATTTTATTTTATTTATTTATATATTTTTTCGAGAATTATAATTGTATGTACTATCTACATGTAAAAAATTTGGTGCATGGTTTTTATACTAAATTTGTAGATTTCTATCAAATTTTGAACGAAATCCATGCTCAGGAAATCTGTATGGCTATTTGAGTACAGGTGAACACGATAAGTACAAAACGTAGAGAGATAGATTATAAGATTTTATAGAAAGCACCTAAATTATAGTTCCAAATCATATTTTAAATAATATCTAACTGCGATAACTTAAATCAAAATAAATGAAATTTGGTAGGTAATTTTGTTACTAAAATTGCAATCCTGTTTTTCTGTTATATTTGGGATTCGGGATACAATCTGTAGAAGAAACCGTTCCTAAAATACATACGCAGTTTGCATAGCTATATTAAGAAGCACAATGCTCTCATTTACGGGGTCTGAAAATAAAAATTTGAATACCCGTGATGTATACGACCTTTATTAAGGTCCATTTTTGTGATAGGAGGAGGGATGATAACATCATTATTAGAGGGTATACGAAAAAGTTTCAGGGAGACAATTTCTGTTAACATTAAGTTTAGCTGCGTCTTTTATTTTTATTTTGAAGTTAAGATTGCGACTTAAAAAAATATTTTGATTAGTATGAATATTACAGTAAAAATCGACAGAATTCCTCGAATTACAATAAAATATCTCCATTGATATGATGTGGAAGTTTGAAGAAATCGTAATACTTGAAAACCACTGATAAGACTTTTAATTAATACTTTAAATTGACTTTCATGCAAATATTTGTCTCTTCAGAAAAAAATTTCACTTTCCATTTGACAGGTTATGAAGATAAAATTTGCAAAAATGCAAATTTTAATTTTCTTATCTTTGGTTTTTAAAAAATTCAGTCTGTAAACTGGAAGACGTTGAAAAATTTTGTTTATTAAGCAATAAAGTAATAAAAAATACAGCTCTTACGTTATTTTCCCATCAACTTTATAAAAATAGAGCTACGAAAATTAAAGAAGATGAGAGAGAATGTAAATAGCATGAGTATTATAAAGAATTGTCACAAGCAAGGCTTAGAAAATTTAAAGAATATTCATACTTCTAATTCAAAAACTGAGTGCATGACAGTTTACTAAACTTGATTAGTTATTATTTTGAAAATTTTCTCCTAATTAAAATAAATAGCAATGAATATCTACGAAAATAAATGTATTTTGTATAGTCATTAAGTGCCTGAAAATAAATAAAATGACTTAAGTAATAAAAAGTATTACTATAACATTAAAATCTTGAAAAATTAAAGTATTGACTGGAAATAAAATTGATTTTACTGAAAGGTACAGGTGAACACGATAATTTCAAAACATAAAAAGCTAGATAGATAAATTGTGATAGAAAGATTCAGCACATAAAATATAGATACGTATCATATTTAGAACTGAGTCTGTCAGGAAATTAACTATCTGGCTTTACTTTAACATGCATATAAATGCAATAAGTTAAGTCGCAACAAATTAAATAAATTAAATTTAATAGATTATTTTATTACTAAAATTGTAATCCTTTCTTTTTTATGTTATAATTCGAATTCTAGTTTCAATCGTTAGAAGAAATTATCTCCAAAAATGCATATACGGTTTCTCATTACTTTCATATACGGGCCTCTGAAAATAAAAATCTGAGTTTTCGTGATGTTTATGACTTTTCATGTTATGTTTGGTGTCGATGAAAATTATTCAAGAAAACAGGTTTATATAGGTCGAAAAAGTAATTAATAAATTAAATTTGATAGATTATCGTGTTAGTATCACGGAATTTTTCCATTACAGAAACAGATTTTTCAAAATTTTGGACCCAATATGCCTTTAAGTACCTTTAAGTCAAATTCCATTCCGATATTTTCAGTAGTTCTTGCAGTATAAATTAATTTTGTTTGCTTAAATTATGTAATAATTAAGTAATAGTTATTCAGTAATAGTTAATATTACTATGTGTTCCCTGCTTTAAAATCTTATATAAAGATAATTTTTAAATTAAAGTTATTTTTCTGAAATTCTTATTTTATTGTAGACTTTATAAATAGGAAATTTTATTTTGCATAAAAAAAGTATTTTTACACAACCCTGTAGTTTTATCCTTTCACAACTATCTTAGCCATAACTTCAGAGTTAAATTTATTAAAATATTTGATGCGTTTAAATTATATGCTTATACTTTACAATACATATATGCACATATGATATTTTGCATTACCAGTTTTACCTGCAATCTGCTTTAATCCTATGAGTCCTGACAGCCCCATTCGATAGGCGCCTGCTTCAGGCGCCTATCGAATGGGGCGATATCGGGCGGTCAGGGCTTATATGGTGAAATATTTCTTTGGTATCAACATTCAAAAATTTTAACTTGTACATAATAAAAAACAATGAAATATGTAATTAGCTGACATCAAATTATTAGTATCAATTAGATGACATCAAATTATCAGCATCAGTTAGGTGACATCAAATTATAGGTATCATCAAATCAACATTTATTTAATTAAAAGGATTCTTGATTCATGGATTCAATAATTTATTTGAAATATTTATACAAAATCTTGTTCCAATTGCATTGTAAAGTGATTAACTCTATCATAAATTCCACTCATTCTTTATAGCAAATATCTCAAACTCATATTAAACAAGGTTTATATAGAAGAGGAAAAAAAAAAAAAAAAAACTTTCTGGAAATGTTGGCTTATTTCAAAAATGTCATATAAAAGAAGAAAGTCAAACTGATATCAATGCTTCCTTCTTTGCACGATACATCTTCAACCACCCTCATTCCTATTTCAGGAAATAAGTTGTGAATAGTATTAATTTCAAAATGATACAAGGTGAATATCAGTAATTCTCTATCTGACAGTGAACTTATTTCATGTCAAGTGAAAATAATTGCTCATATCTATAATTACTTCAGAAAAGGGAAATAATTTTGTATTTCAAATTTCAAAACTGTCTGCGAAATATACACTCTATGTCTATGGAAAAAATTTCAAGAAATGAATAAAACTATAATTCCAAGGATTTTAAATCCTGAAACTTGTTCCATATACAATTCTCAGCCTTAAAATGTTTATTTCCCCTGTATATTTTTGATACCATGAACTTGGTTTGTTAAAAGAGTTGAATTATGAATTTTAAAAATTACAGTAAAAATGTATTATTTACAATTTTATTATATTGTGTTATGGCCACTGGACCATTAACATATTTACTGTGGCTCAGACTGTTGTTTTGAGGAATAAGATATGTGATAGCTTAAAAATGAATAATTTTTTTCACATTTTCTTCCCTCAAATTTCTAAAAGCATTCAGTAATAGAATTACAAACTTGTATGATAAATGTATGCTAGCATACTTCTAAAAATTCTCATCAAAAATGGTATTCAAAGAAAATAAGATTATCCTAATGATTATCACTACCACTGCTTTTGCCATACACAAAAATTGTTATTAATAATAATGTTCTATATTATTTAATGTGGTTTCTCATCCTGAGTGTTGAAAGAAATTAAAAAGTAATGAACATTATATATATATAGATAGATGTGTTTATGAGAATATATTTTCTAAAATTAAGTCCCATTTCTGTTATTTGTTAGCATGCGTGCAGAAGTTTTCTCTTAATATTTCACTTTTCTTATTTCATGCCATACCATTGAGAATAGTACAGCACATATAAACCTAATTACATTATACAGAAATAAAAGAGGAATAATGATTTTTTGCCAATCTTCCTTGTATATTTCAGGTAGTAAAACATATACTGATATAAATCTTTAAATAAAGTATTTTTTAGATTTTAAATTTAAAAAAAAGGCACCACATAATCATAAAAATACATTTCTTTTTTTTATTGGTTCTTTTATAACATATAACTAAGTATCGTTTGATGTAAAGTAAACATTTTTTTTCATTTAATATATTATATATTTACATACTATTAAAATTATTTTACTATCAGATGAGGAGGAAGCACAAAATTTATCACTTTTGATCCATTTTTTAAAAAAATAATATCTATTATAATAATGATAAAGATGAATGAATGTGTGTTAACTCTCTACACCACATCATTTGACCTACAGTGTCAAATATGGGATATAATTGAAATTAAGTACAACCAATATCCTGACAAATCAGCCATTTCGGCAAAGATATCTAATAAATAATAAAGTTGATAATTTTAAATTTCAACATGATTTTTTTATTGGCTACTTTTCTATACTAAATTTAGATGAATAAAATCACAGCTTTTAGCATTTATACTTTATTTACATGTACTTGATTTTACAATGATCAAATTCTGACTATACATTAATATTTAAGAGTTCTAAAACATTATCATAAAATCCTAGGATTTACAAATTTTTCAGCAAATAAAAATATTAAAAAGTATTTTTATTAATAAAAACTAACATTTTCATTTCAAATTATAAAATCTCAGTTTATATATATATATATATTATATATTAATTTCACCTTTTGTTAACATAATAGCAAAACATTGAAAGATAATTTTTTTTTTCCATGCAAGCATAATGCATTTTTGCATGTTATATGGCTTGTATGCGTGTGTATGTATATACACAAACATATTGTTGAAACGCATGTTTAAATTATTAAAAACTGACTGAAGATTGAAAACAATTATTTTATGTTGCAGTAATATTCAAAGGTTATTGCTAAAATAAAGACAACAACAAAAAATATCTAGAAATAAGATTAAGAAAGTGAATAAGGCTTTTAAGTTGGTTGTTAATTAATAAGTTTATAAATAACAAAAAATTTAATAAAAAATTATATTTTCAATTTCTATAAGAGGATTATTTCAGATGCAAATGAAAAACACTTTAATTGAATTTTCCTTTCCTATTACTCAAAAAAATTTCAGTACATTTCAGCTTACATTAAATAAAGCTTCCCATATTTAAAAAGGTTCTTGAACATCCATGAAAATTAGTTCTTCATGCCAATTTCAATGCAGAATTGATTCCTTCAGCTGCATCTAAAATACTTAAAAGGAACTTTCTTAAAAGTTAAAAGCTTAAGAGAAAGCCAGAAAATATCTAGACAATCACTTAAACCCAACCATTGGGAATATTATTCCTTTATTAGAAGACAAAATAAATAAAATGGGATTTTTAATAATACAAGCAACAACATGAATACTTAACAATTTTTTCAACGCTTCAAAGCACACACTTCAATATCTAGAATTCACATCATAATCTTTTAATTTATATTACAGATTTAAATTCCACATACTTACTAGTAAGTCGGGCTCTCTATTCTTACACCAATGCAACATTGAAAATTCGCATTTGATTGTTACTGAAACTGAAATAAACAAGGAATTTTCCTAAAAGTTAAGAGCTTAAGTGAAAGCCAGAAAATGTCTAGACAATCACCTAAACCCAACCATTGGGAATTTTATTAAAGTTTCAAATATTAATGGTGTACAGTCCAATTCCCATTTTTTAAAAATTACTTAAAGAAATGTAGTGAGCATACAATGCTGATTCAAAACAAAACTGTATTCACAACAAAACTAGCATTTTAAAAATTTAAGCCTGCAGTTATTTGTACAAACATTAATGCTCTAAAAGCAAGTATATCGAAATTTTCAGTCAATGATAAATTGTTTAATTTTTGATACACATAGTAACTAATATAAACACCACAATTAAAATCATCTATTTGTTTTACATGAGGTGGAAAAACAATCTGCCAATGGTTATTTGAATTGAGCGAATTATTTAATACTGTACACCAACGGTTTATTAATGTTGAGGTATCCTTATCTGGCTTATAACAAAGCGGGTCAAAATATTCAAATATTTTATTTTTCAAATCTGCTATAATTAAAGTCCAATGGGAATTTCAATTTACAGAAATTATAAGAAAATCAAAATTTGCTATTTCTCGAATCCAAGGAAATTGAATGTTTTTTTGATTAAAAATCAAAAGAGTGTAAAGATTCTACAGCATTAAAATTTGTGAATCTTCTAGTTAATACAAAATTAAATGCATCAATGACTGAATCGTATAGCCTACCTTTTTTGAAATTGGACGATATTGATTTAAGATATTTTTCTTCTTTGACAGTAACAAATAGATCTAAAGATTTTAACATATAAAATGAAATATCAATATTATTAATAGTTAATATTGTAGCAGTAGGATTTGTGACACTAAACTTATTAAATCTATGAAACACATCGATATTAACACATTCAGAACTTTTAACATTAAAGGATTTTAAATCTGCCTCTTGCTCAGAAAGATTATTAGATTCATCAAGAAGTTTTTCATTTAATTTTTGCTTCTTATTGCAATTTTCACAGGCTGAGTAGTTCCTTTTTTTTTCTATGAGAAGTTTTAAAAAACTTAATCTGCGGATTAATTCTTTGATTAGGTGCAAAATATAATTTAGGTGTAACAGAAGCCAGATTATTTTTAAGATTCAAAACCCCACGCATACCAGCTACTAAATTATTCAAACTAACTACATTATTTAACATGATCTTTTTAATCTGTGGAATTTCTATTAATTCTAATATTTTCAAACATTAACGTTTTGCACTCTGCCTCCTTCGATCTGCACTTCTCATTAGTAGATAGCATGTTGGGATTTAATTTTTCACTCAAAATATCAGAATTAATTGTAATACTATTTTCTTCATCAAATTTATGCAAATCATCAGTTGTGTACATATTAGGTTTGGAAGACATTAAATGAATTTTATGCATGTGCTTGCACAAATTGCTACAGTCTTCACAAGAGCAATGATACAAATGACTGCACAATGCCGTACAATTAATATTTGTACATTTAAAGCTGCAATGATCCAATAAAACACAAGCATCTGCAATTTTTCTTACGACATATATCTTTCCTTTTACAGATTGAGATTTAACCTCCCAATGATTGTCATATTCAGTGACATCTGTATTCTGAATCTTTACAGCCCTGTCATGTTTATCTTTAAAACAGTTTTAATGAACTTGGAATTAGTAGGAATATTATTAATAACATTACAAGAATATTTTAAAAATCAATCCCTTTCCATTTTCAAAAGAGTTGAAACAAGATCATCTATTCGCCTATTATACTTACACTTAAGATATATTGTTTTTAACTGATTGTGAAAAAATTCGCAATAATTGTTAGTATTGGTATAACCATGTGGAAATCGTCCAAAACAGGTTGCCCATAATTCTTTTCTCCCAAAATAATTTCTAACAAAATAATCAATAAAATTTTGGCATTCATTTGAATTGCAGTCGATAAACATTAAAAGTTTATTTTCAAAATTTATTTTAGAGACTTCCTTCATTATTTTTAATAACTCCTGTAACATTTTTTGACGGCGAAACTTATCACTTACTTTTAAAGATAACTGCCTTTTCCAAGCGCGAAAAACGTGCCATTGGCATAGTAGATGTTTTATATTTGGACCAAATACAGAATTAAATGCTTTAAAGGAATAACCATCATCATCGACCATTACAGTATTTACATTCAGGTCAGGAATCCTACAATGTAAACTTGAAAATAAAGCAATTAAGGTATGGTAATCTAAATCATTAGTGATAAAATGTGCAACTGGATAACCTTGACCATACTCGTCCTGAACATGCAGAGAAAGAAGATAAAAGTCATAAAAGTTTGTGCCATGAGTTGCATCAATACAAAGAATTTTATCTGAATGCTTAACTAACATATCCTTTTGTGCTTTAGTCTGTAAATCTAATGCAAAAGAACTTTCATAGTGTGGCAAATTAGCTAAATGTGCAGGGCCCAAAATTGTTTTCGACTTCTGTAATTTGAAAATTAAAATAGGATTGTATGGCTCTTTCCTTAATTCCTCTACTATACAAGAAACAGACATGGCATCATTGGCTGGCTGAATTGAATCGCGAAAGCGCCTTAGGCTTCCTTTGTAGGGAAAAAATTTCTATTATCTCGACATCCTACATTGCCATGTAATAAATTTATTATTTTTGAAAAGGGAAAGGAAAGTAATAAGTAAGATTTAATTAAATCGCGTAAACTTTCTTTAAGGGAGTGATATTTAGTGTTCTCGTAACTGACTTGATGGTTATGAATGGAATGATATGTAACCAATATCAAATTCTTTTGTTCACATATGCAGATCTCAACAGGATAACTTATATTGAAAGGAATTACCCCCTTTTTATTTTTACGTTTACCGTTTCGCTCTGCCCTTAAATTAATCCTTGATTGATATGACGGATGAATAAATTGACAAGAATAATAATAGAATGTCTTCATCACATTTTTTTTAACAGTGGATTTTTTAAAATAAGTATGAGTACCAATAGTTTCAAATTCTAACCAAATTTTAAAACTTGCCATAGAATTGAAAGAATAAGTTTTGATGTTTTTAATATCATGCACAATATTAAGATGTTTATTTAAATTCCATACACTAACATAAGCTTTATCACATTCTGTACAAAAATACGATTCATGCTTCTTGTCACCAGTAAATTTTTTTTTGTGTTCATTAAAATATTCATTACCACTATAAAATCTACCACACTCTAGACACAACTGGGGAGAATTTATCAGTTAAATCTAAAGTTGTTTCGACTGGCACTAAACATAATTTGGGCTTTTTTTACAATTTCTGCTTGAGAACTAACACTAGCCTCTAATAAATTATTACAATTGCTTTTTGGTAAAACATCACAAACCTTTGGTTTACAGCGTTTTAAATGATTTGCAAAAGAGGGTGTTGAGGAATAAAATTTTAAGCATAGCTCACATTTTTTTGGATAAGTACTCTTAACGCATTCTACACATTTATATTTTCTTAAATGCTTTGAAAATGACGACTTGGACAAATAAGTTTTCCCACAATAATCACAAGTCTTTGAATATGAGAAATTCTGGGCACCTCCTCCAGTGATATTTATTTTTTTAAAATTTAGAGCCAAAATTATATTTGTCCTATTTTCTTCTTTACAATCATCTAGTAACACTGCAAATTTATTTGTTGTAGGAATACTGCAAATAACATTTTCATAGATATTTTTGTCACATTTTGAAAAAATATTTTTTCTTAGTAATTCTTGCCTTTCCAAGTTTGTTGGAAGCACATGCTGACCGACACTAGGCTGGGGAAATGCGAGGAGCTTCTGGTTCAGAGTAGACTGGGGATGTGCAAGCAGGTTCTGGTTCAGAATGGGTTGGCAGAGTGCATACAATAACTGACTGCAAGTCGGAAGAGAGGAAACAGCAGCAGGTAGAAATGGTGGAACAACAGGTACATAAAATGGAGGATAGGACACAGAAACAGAATGGAATTGCAAGAACTGAACCATATGCATATAGGAAACAATAGGTACAAGAAATTGAACATGACCAGTAAGAGGCACAGGCAGGGAGACTGGAAGAGAGCGAGGCGCAGGCGGAGAGGGTGTTAAAGAGCAAGGCGCAGAGGTTAGAAGAGAGCAAGAAGCGGTTGAGACTGCACAAGCTGAAACAGATGGCCGTGCTAAAGGCCAAGAAGCAGGATGTTTAGACCAAGATGGTGAAAATAAAGATTGCCTTGAGGAAGACAATGCAGGAAACTCAGTAGAATCTAAAATGAATTTAGGAGAAATTGATTGACATTTTTGATCCTGTATAAATTATATAAGAAAAATGAATAACAGATCTTTTAAAACACTCTGGACATTAAAAGTATCAATATAAATTATATATAATCAGATAACAAATGCATTTATATATATACCTTTTGAGAAGCTGATGGAAAAGAAGAAACATATGAAGGAACTGGTTCAACAGAAGTTGGTACCTCGCTACAAGGCAAAGCAGAACCAGAATGCTGTGGGGATGACAAAAATGAAGGCTGATCACAGGAAGACAATGGTGGAAACTCCAAAGAATTCAAAATATATCCTGGGGTGATCAACTGGCAATTTTTCCTCTACAAAATTTAAACAAAACCAAAATACAAATATTTTTCCAACTTTCATCAGTACTTAAAAAATATATATTATTATAAATTGCATATAAACAATAATATTCATACATACCTTTCGAGATGCATAATCTGAAGAAATGCATTTCTTTAAAAACCTACAGAAATAAATGGCCAAGCGAAGATCACCACATTTATTAGGATGTAAACCATCCTTTCCCAGGAAACCAGACCAGGATGGCTTGTTAGAACTGCAAAAGATAAAAGCATCTTCAATATGGCACAACTTATCTAATGCTTTATTTACAGCTTCAATCTTATGGTTTAAGATTTTTATATGTTTTCCAGTAATTGTTTTCAAAGTAATTAAAATCTCTAGGAATGATACTGGAGAAAATAATTCTTGCCTTTGGATTGACTCGTAAAATCTCATTAGCCAGTGACCTATGCTTTTGAATTATTATTTCTATACTATCAACTGATATGTTATTGGTGCCAACATGCACTCAAATCCAATCATAGTTTTTCTTTATTTTAGAAATTCTACTGGTTAAACTCTCAATGGTTGTTCCTCTGTAAAAAATAACATCCAAATCCTCAGATAAATGCGCTTTCAAGCATTTAATCATCGAATCTCCAATCAAAAGAATATTTATTGTGACACAGTTAAATATTCTAAACTGGTTTCCTTATAACAAACGATTAATAGCAATAAATATCTGAATAATATGCACACAGATAAGCTAATCAAGATCAAATAGAGCAAAGTCAATACAATACTGAGATATTTCCAAATTCTACTAGCTACCACATGAATGATACACTTTCTACTGTAAGACAATAAATAACTAGTCACTAAAAACATTTCTATACAATGTAATCAAAGAAATTAATTTCTTAATTATTTTTTATACAATTGAATGTAAAATAATAACTGCAAATAAATAAAATGACAAAAGCACTAGTAAAATTCCTCTCACTATTTAACCCTAATTAACACTATAATTAAACAGAAAATTATGGCAAACAATCAATGAGAAATAAATATTTAAGGCTATGCAATTAAATTAAGATACACTTATTACATGAAAAAACAAAATATCAAATAACACTAATCAAACTCCTCGTTTACTATTAACCCTAATTAGTACTATCTTAAAAACAATAGTTTTAAGTAAACGAAAAAAATTATAACAAATTTTCTTAAAGTGATTAAATAAGAAAATAAATAAAAATAAAGCCTGTAAGAGTTTTCTTCAAAGTGAATCACTAGCTGACAATTGTTAATCATTCTTTCCTCTTGAAACAAAGAATGAATACTAATGAAACGGCGCGCTCAGTAACAAAATGATTAACACGTTATGTTGACGATAACAAAATACGAGTTCCTTTTATAACCTCGGTAGGACAACTTCGTCACTTTTGGCGGCGTGCCAAATTTCGACTTACTACCGGGAGTAAATTCCCTGGTTTGCTGGACGCCCGTGTGGGATACATTTAGGTCCCAAGTTATGGCAACACGTATGGTAGTGACGTAAAGGCGCTCGCTTTTCAAGCTCCTTGCGGCATCTCAAGATAATGTAAGATTATAACCAAATTTTTTACTATTGTTTTTGAACCTTAAAGGCAACTTTTCCGCACTCATACCAAACTAAAACCTAAAAAATAAATTTCAAGACCCATTTTCGTTTTACCCTAATGTACAGTCTAAAAATAAAGATTTTAATATTGATTAAAGACTGAATTGCTTTAAAAATGAATAGTTTTGTTTCTCAGAATTCACTTTGTAGCTAATTATTATTTGTACCTCAGAACTACATAAATTCTAGTCCAACAATGATGTTTTTCTGATTATAACAAGTTTGACTATAGTATCATATTTTATATCAAGCCACAACTATAAAAGCATGTTACTGATTCTCCTTTTATCATTGCTAGTGCTAGTGTAGAGCATACATTTTCAGGCATATCAAGCAAATTTTATGCAGCTGTTTCACACTATTAAGAATTTTACTAAATGAAAGTAATATTATGTCCCGAGGCACTATTTATGAAACTTATATGAAATAAATAACTATCTGTAGTAAGTACTTTATTTTTATTCTAATATGCATAAATGATATAGTTTAAAATCAGATTTAATTCTGCATATATTTTTAATGTCTTGTGATATTTCATTTTATTTATTTCTGGATAGCAAAAATTTCTTTGTTTATATTTTATTCTTCTCTTTCTAGATTAAAGAAATTTCTAATATTAATCATCTCTGCTAGCTGAGAGTGTTGAATTTGTCATCAAATCAAATAATATATATAACTGGAATGAGTGGATTAAATTTATCCAAGAACTTCATTACAGAAGTTGTGAGTGATCAATTTTTAAATAATAATTCATTACTATTTATTCTTTTTTATAAGAAATTAAACTTTGATTATATTTAAATTAAAGAGTGATTTCATGACATTTTACAAAGTAAGGTCAATGTTTTACCTTGGTTACAAAGGCTCTTTCTTTCTCAAAATTCGATTGAAATTTTTGAAATTAGTTTTTAAAAATTTTTTTATCAAACCTTTTATAATGGAAAAGTTCAAAAATTAATTACAAATAGTTTATATTCTATTTAAATTAAATCTGTGTGATCTCCATTGATGAAAATTTTTGCTTTGTATTATAAAGGAGGTTTATACTGTTACATTATAAAAAAGAAATAAAATGCCTTGTGTATAAACTTCTATTAGGTTTGAAGATATGAAATGTGTGAGAAAAATTCCATTACTTTGTGATTTAGCTTTATAAGGCTGTCCTTTAACTACATTTCCAAATTATCGACATGTATAATATACCCGAATTGAAAGTGCCGGACTCAAGACGAGCTTTGGTATAACACCCTCACTTACTAATTTTTTGCTATTTTAACCTCATGCAGAATTATCATGAGTGGAAAGATTATAATGACTGTTGATAAGTCAAATTCTAAATTTTTTCCTATCAACAGATATATATTGAATTTTAGAATTTTTCCACACCAGCTAAAAAATTTTTAAATAATTTTTTTTTTGATGACACAAGTCAATAAATTATTTAGTTTTTATAATTTTTATATGAAATAATGAAGATTCAAAAGCCTTATAAATCATAAAATGTTTGCTTCTGTGTTTTTTGTAATTTCCTTTTCATTTTATTTCCTTTATAAAAATAAAAAATCGTTTTCTTCATAATTATTTTCATTTTACATTGGTTAATTGTGAGATTTCATTTTTGTAATTAGCAATAGATATTGAAATTTCTAGTTACAGGTTATTGTAATGAAAATAATAAGTAACAATTTTAAATATGTTATAAATTTATTATTAATATAATGACTTTATATTTTATCCATATTTGCTTATCTTTTTGATACTGTTTGATGAAGTGGATTTTAATGAAATTTAAAACTTCTGAAATCATGACAATTCTTTATTTCATATTTCAGATAACTTGAAACGTTATTTTTTCGGAATAATTAAAATATTGACCTTTCTAAATAATGATAGCCTAAAATACATGATAATTCTGCAGTGCATGTTATATAATTGATTTTTCTGCTTTGATTAATAATTTACTTAAGATTAATGTATTAATTTGCACTATATTGCACATTTAACATGAAGCACTTATTGATTCTGTTCATTTATTCTGCACCATGACTGTCTCCTCATAATTTTATTGCCTGTAATCCGTTGCGGATTTATCATTTCTTTTTATTTAATCCTAATATTATGGTATATAGAGCATAGTTTTATGATTAAACAAATTAGTTATATTCTAAAGCAATACGATTTTCCTAAAGCACTTTCTATTAACATAAAACAAACAGATTGTTTGTTTTATGTTAGTAAGTTTTACTAAAAATAAATTTGACTTGATTAAACTTCTGAATGTATTTTAGTCATGTATGTACATTTTGTGTATTTATCATTATAAAGGCTGTAGTTGAAAATAAATCTAACTTTGAATAAAATAAAAGTTAAATTGATAATTAACCAAATCTTTTCTTTTAAAAGGTCAATATGATTATTAAAGTAAGAAAAAGCTATCAATTAAAAATTTTTTTTTGTCATTTCAAGGATGAAGAGCGACACACAGCACATTCTTCAATGAGGAAGGAAGAGCAAAAGAGACAGGAAGGCATTCGATTGGGAAAAATCAAAGTAAAGTTTGATTTTAAAATTCTTTTTTCTGCTTTATTTAAAAATTATAAAAACATATACATTTTTAAATATCATGTATAATATTTAAAGAAAATAAGGATAGCTAACTCTCAGTTGATTCCAATCTACCAGGTTGTCTTGTCATTTTTGTCCTGAATTTTTTTAAAAGCATTAATTATAAATTTCCTTTACTGTATTTAATAATATATTTTGTATCAACTTAAGTGGTAACACAAACTTCAAACAATTTTTGCATAAAATCTTCCCACCATAACCTTCTTTTACAAATTTGAATTTTAGGAGGCCAAAGTGAAAGCTATAATCACAGCTCGACAGCTGTGGGAAACTTCTTGCAAAGAACCATCTTCTCAGACACCCCAAGAAACATCTTCTTCAGTTTCATATATTGCTTCTGCAGTTCCTTTGCACTTACTTGCCTCAAGATATAGCCATTCATCTAGCGAGGAAGAAGAGGATATGTTTTGTTCATGCTGGTAAGTATTGTCTTTATAAATTGAAATGAATGTGAAGTTGTATTCTGTTTTGTTTGTTAGAAGAAATGTTATATGTGTGTAAAAGCATTTATTACAGTATACTATGTTGCATTGAACATGCTTCTATTACGTTTTAGCTACAAACAAGGTTTTTGAATTTAAATATGGTGACAGAGTTAACAATATACTTTTTACTGTGACATTTCATTTCTCTTTTAGAAAATTTGAGATCTTCTGAGAATGTTTAAAAGTTTTTTTGTGATTGTCAATCAGTCGGCTACTATTCTGTTTTTGTTGAGTTTGTATGATCAGTGTTTGTGCAAAGATAAAATTACTGAATCTGGTTGAGTATCTATTTGGTTTGTGGCATATAATTTTACATTTTCCTTTTGCTCTATGAGCTCGAGCTATAATAGTCTCATGAAGACAAGGTTGTGTTTGCTTTTATCAACTATAAATATTTGTAATAAATTTTTGCTTGTGCTATCTTAAAGTTCATTCAATCCTTAAACTCATCCAATTATAACAATTAATATTTAATTATTGAACAATTTTAGAGTTAATTTTTGATGCATTTTGGTAATGATTTCATTTATTTGTTCAGTGTAATTTAATATGTTTATCTTTAAAAAATTCAATTTTTAATTTTATTTTAATGTATTTTAACAAAATAATCTTTTGCATGTACCACAGCAGTCATGTTTTGAAATTTTTTTGTTTTATTAGTCTCATATCAACAATTCTATAAAAGTCTGTCACTTACCTCCGCTCAGCTTTTATAAGATATTTATTTATTTTATCAGTGGAGGTCAAGGTATTGACTGCAGTGAGTGTGATAGTGGAAAAACTAGAATTATTTCAAGTCCAAAATCAAGGTCTCAGAAACGAAGCCAAGATATGAAAAAGTATGTATGATTTTTTTCTACTATTCAACTAATTCAAGTGGAATAAATATCTTAATACTACCCAAATGCAAAATAAAATTATATTTATCAATTAGCATATGCTGGTTATGCACAATATATATTAAAAAATTTCTGTAATTTATTGTGGTTTCGTTTTTATCATTTTAGCTTGCCTTTTAACAGATAATTTCTTTTATAAATAATATATCTCTGGCTTATCTTCATTGATTAATTATCTGTACACTGAAATAGAAATATTCTGAAATATTTTCCAAGAGTACTATTCTTTATTTGATCAATAACTTAATGACTGTAATTACTTAAATAAAATAATCTTAATGTTTTTAATTATGAACCTTTTAATGCAAAAATAAATTATGTAATTAATGCTTTAATTAACTTCATAGTTAATGTTACATAAAAGAAATTTAATATATTTATTTGATACTCTATAGTTTGAAAGCATATAAGAAAATTTTCTTTCAGTTTGAATTGTTAGGAAAGAGAAACTGATATTTTTGCATTAAAAAAGTTTTTCACAAATCATTTTAGGGTTGTTTTTTTTTTTCCCCAGAATTGATTGCTATACATTCGTTTTATGATTGTTTGACTAAATAACTATGAAGGAATTGTCAAAATGACAATTAAATTATTTTTTATTAATTCTTTATTGAAATTTTTTGTCTTTCTAGTTTTATTTAAAGGAAATTCTAATGCAAGATTTCATTTATCATGCTTGATATTTTTACATATCTACATTAGTATTTTAATGTCCTATTAATCCAGTGTTTTATAATATACTGCCTCCTTCCAAAAAAAAAGTTAAGGTATTCCATATATGTTTAAGCACATCATTAAAAAAAAGAACAGTAGTGACATTAAAATCACAGTTTATATCCATGATAATAACAAACTTTAATAAAATTTATACAAAAATAACAGCTACTGTTTTTATTTTAAAGAATTGTATACTTATATTGAAGTGTGAGAAAATGTGTAAAAATCTAACCTTTGTAATTTCATATGTAAGTTTGCATGTTATGGATTTCAATAATTAAAGACAGTTTTGTTCACAATATCTAGGAGAATCTACCAATATTTAAGAGAAGTCGCTTGCCCCATTTATTAAAGTGGTGGTCAGTTCGATGGATGGAAATGAGGTTGTCACATGCTGATGCTGCAAGATGTCTTTGTGTTTCATAGTATGGCCAAGTGATAATGGTATCGGTTTCATTTTGAAGATTCTCAGTCTAGAAGACATGTTTCAGGCAAACCACAAGTTACAATCTGCAAGGAGTTATTATTTAGCCCTTTTGGCCCAAAAGACGAGAAATGCTCTGTAACTTAGCTCATGACAGATAATTTTGTATCATCAGGGACATATATCTCCATTACTACAGTGCAAAGACACCTTCATAATATAGGTCTGTTTGCAAGATGCCCAACTGTCCCTTGAAACCCGAACATAGATTTGCCCATTTACATTGGTCAAGAGAATATGTCTCCTGGACCAGTCAGCAACAGGCTTCTGTATTCTTCACAGATGAGTGCAGATTCACATGGTAGAATGATTCAGGTTGTCAAATGATCCGAAGGCAACAGTATACCAGATACAACTAATTCAACATTGTTGAAAGCCTCAGTTACAGAGATGGTGGATGTAAGGTTTGGTTGGGGATGTCTCTTGGATGCATGTGTTGTTCCATGGATGAACTTTGAACAATGTTAGATATCAAGATGAAATCCTTGATTCATATATCTGCTCATGCCACTCTTAATGGTAGGCTTATTGAGGACTATCTTGAGAGTCACAGTATGGAGCAAATGGAATGGCTAGTTTGATCCTCAGACTTGATTCTGATAGAGCATCTTTGGTACTACTGTGGTAGACAAGTGACTGCTTTAAATTTCATTTCTAAAATTATTAGATTAGTTGGTACTAAGATTATCCCATGTCTATTTTTCATTTCTTGTTTCGGAACTGGTTAATGCACATTTCCTCCAGATTCTTTGTTTTTATTTCGTACATTCTTAAATTAAACACTAGACTGATTGTACCTTAACATTTGGCAGCCAGTGTGTTATCCAATAATTAATAAATCTAATATTATTTGAGTACAGTTTATTCCTTGTGTCACTGATATTTTTTAAATGTATTTAAATTAAAATTTAGCATAATCTGTAATTGTGTTAAGCTATAGTTTATTTATTTTCAGTAAAAGAATACGACCCTGTTTATCCTTGGATCTTCAGACTGTTGATTCCAAATTGACATACTTGGCAGAAGTCGAAGGGGGGATGTTGCAACTGTATGGCCTTGGGGCTGTTGCAGCTACTATAAGTCATGCCTGGGCTCCCCAAACTGTTTCTCTTATACATACAGTTTTATTCCACTTTGTTATTTTTGATGATATTGCTCAATTGCTAGGAAAATTAAAGAGTCAATTCCCAAATATTGAAGTATGTATTATTTTAATAATTCTAAAATTTATTTTACTGAAATATTTTTAGAAATTACTAATTTTTTGATATTCTTCCTTAATAACTCTGTTTCAGAAACAAATCATGAATTGTATTTATTATTTATGTTGCCAATGATTATTATACAGATTATTAGCTCTATTATTACAGGTATTGCAGAAAGCAAACTCAAAAATAATCGCCCACATATTGCAGAGTATAAAACATTTCAACTGAAAATTAAATATGATTATTTTAAAAATGCAATTATTTAATGAAATATTACAAGTTAATTTTAAAATTGTTGAAGGAAAATAAGTACTTAGATGTATTTTAAACAAAAATGTACTTTTTAACTATAATTTTGCAATACAATGTTATTGTTGTGATATAACAATAATAAAATAAATATTTGTTAAAGTTTAGTTCGTTCAAAATATGCATGATGCTAATATATGAATAAAATATTAATGTTCTTATCATTTATATATTTATATAGGCAGCATCATTTGAATGTGCTTGTTTAGAATCTCTAGCACAGCTGAATGCTTTAGGACAAATCCCAGGACTTAAAAGTTTAACAATTGAGACTGAAGGTAATCCTATATTGCAGTTACCGGATTTTAGATTGTACGCAGTCTATAGGCTTAGCCCTACCATTGAACAAATAAATGGATCAATGGCAAGTAATACTTTCTGCTTATTTATTTATCTATTACTTTAACTAACCTGTCACTATTATATACAAAATTTCATATTTATAATTTCTAAGCTCAGTTGCTATTTTGAAACATTATCTTAATCCTATCCTTTATTGAATAAACAAGAAAATCTGAAATACTTATCGTTGAAAAGGCTATTGCTTTATAAAGATATTACTAATAATGTACATTGAATGCATATTAAAGATCCTATGCATCCATTTGTTTCATTGCTTGTTAAGGAAAATGTAAAACATGGAGGTATGTGTTGCTTTTTATATAATTAATGCTTTTTTTTTTCTTCAGTATTTTGTAAATTTCCAGTCTAAATTATATTCAATGAGATCATACAATCTTGTAAATAAAGATTCACAGTTTTGAAAATAATTGCGAATTTAAATACTGGTGATATTAGTAACAATTGTAAATATTTGAATTTCTGATATATGTTTTAATTTGGAACAAATTGAAAGAATGAAATTTATTCTTAATTTAGAATTCAGTTTTGTATTTCAAATGTTATATAATTCCATATGGGTATTTGGAGAGGGAGAATCTAAGTATTAAATAAATTACTAAACATTATTAATAATTTTGCATATGTTGAATCTTCAATATTTCATGTGAATAATTATTTCCCATATTCTCCTACAAAACAAAGTATAAGGAACTTGAATTAAATTTAGGTTCTAATTTTAAAAATAAAATAATAGATTCCTTGACTGGTGAAAAAATATCATTCAGCCTTTACAGTGAACTTCATGGAACAGATTTTGATCTTAACTGAATAAATTTTAAACTTAATTTTAATGATCAGATTTCAAAATCCCAATGCAAGAGTTCACAAACTTTAATATCTTGTTAATCCCAAGAAGTCAATTAAATACTTTTCCTTCTAAAATTCTGTATGGTATAATTTTACTTGCTAGTAATTTTCAACTTATTAATGGTACATTCTAGAATGTTTATTTCTGAAACTGATTTCATCTGCACTTCTAATAACATTGCAATTCAAGAATGTTTTCCTATTTCATTATATGAAATAGGAAACATTTACCTGAACTTTTTGTAATTCATTATTTTCCATCTTCATTTATTGACAATTACTTTTTTATTATTATTTTGGTAAATCTGCTCAATGCTTAAACTATAGAAGCAGATTTATTTATTGTGAGAAAAAAATTCTAATTTGGTCAAAGATAAAAAATAAAAAATAACTTTTTGTTAAGAGGAGCAGTATTCCAAACAGTATTTCAAACTAAATACAAAATATCTGTCATAATTAATTAAAAAAATATAGTTGACCTTTTTATTTATACAAAGAGTAATAAATTTATTAAAAACTTAGTGGTCTACTGATGGAAAAAAGTACCATAAAAATGATTTAAATTTAAAAAATTCAGATTTTTAAAACAATTTGTTCCTTATATATTGTACTCAAGATTTTATTATTTTATATGCTTAGAAAATGAAATATTTTCCTTCACCGTTTCATAATTTCCTTTATTACAGATTAATATAAAATTTTTATTTTTTAGGTGACTGAATTGGAAAGACGCCAATCGGAAGATATATTTGGTGGTCTTGGCTTTGCTGCATCTTTATTACTGCCCAAGTATAGATTATCATCTTTATTAAATAGTCCAAGGTAAGTTTTTGTGTAATTCTTTTCTAGGTATGAGGTTGAGATTTAATAAAATATAAAAAAATATTACTTTCAAAGTGGATCCTGTAACATTTGTAGAACTTTTGTCATATTTTATTGAAATCTCTTTTCTGTGATTTATTTTCTTTTGATAGTCATCCATATATAAAGATTTAATTTATGTGTATGTCCATATTTCTTGTTTAATGTATAGAAGATATAAAACTTATATTTTCTAACATTATCTATAAATAGAAGTTTAACAAAACCCCTTTTATTGAAACTTGTAGAATTTTTGTTTCTGAGAAATGTAGATAATATGCTACATATACATATATAGAATATAGGCATAAAATTCTACAAAATTAAGAAATACTGATTTTTTTCCTTTATATTGTATTAAAGAAAAGTAATATTTGTATAAATTAACTGTATATTTGTATATATTATCAAACAAAATATGTAATTAAAGATACCTGTAATATCTTGCCATCTTTTTAATATAAGAGAATGACCTTCTCTTGAGTTTCATATATTTTGTATCATTTTTCCATGATTAAATTTCACTTAAATGTGTACTTGACAATTAATTCTTAACAAAATTGAAATTCTATACAAAAATGCTCATAGGGATTTTTTTTTATTAAAATTATAATATAAACTGATATTTTTTAAGGTTGAATGTCTGAAGTTTTAATTCTGTCTAAAATTCCTTAAGATTGTGTTTTTTACTTAAATAGAGTAAAAGAAGTGTTTTTGAAAGAAAAGGAGCATTCCTCGAACAGTTTAGAGAAAAAATCGAAAGATGAAATTGCAACTGATGTGATGAAAGCAGCATTTACTTATAACCCAGATATTGAGGTATATATTATTCTATTGTATTAAGCTTTAATTAATTTTTATTTCCTATATTTTACCAAAATGTTGAGGCTTTTTTATACACTTAGACTTCTATATATATGAAACTTAGAAATTCCTTGAAAAATACTTTTGATATATAAAATTTTCAATAATTATTTATTATAAATTTTTCAGTGTTTCTTTCTTAAAAAACTGCAGAATTAATTTGGCTTTAATTAATATCAAATTTTTTATAGTGTATGAAAAACAATGATTTTCAAAATTGCTGATATTAGTATTTGTCAATTTCATACTTTTTTTCCTGCTTGTTTATTTATTTTTTTAATCCTTTTTCTGTTATTTGTCATGCTTGATGATTTTAATTCCAAGATTATGAGCCAACCTCACTTTTAAAGAATCTAAAGCCAGTTTGAATTTAAAGTAAAAACCTTGCTTCAATTTAGGAAAGAGATCTGTAGAATACAAGTTAATATACAACTCAATGCAAGTCGATGCCTTCCAGGTTTGCAGAATAATTCATGTTGCTCCTTATTGCAACCTGAATCAATGAAAACATTTTTTAAATTGAAATTTGCTTTTCCTTCTCATAACTGAAATTAATCATGAAATTTGTTTACAATAGGTATATAAAGACACTGTTTATTGATAATCAGAAACTGTTTTTCTATTACATATTTACATATATTAGAATTTTTAATATATGGAAGTTCTATGCTCAGAAATATGACAGCATTAGTTATTTTGTTAAGAAGTCTACATGCAAAATTGTTGTAAGATTATTATTATTTTTTATAAAATATAGACATAATTAGGTTACAAATGTTTTGTATTAATCTTCTGTAAAATTCATTTCTCTTCCCTTTTATCTTCCAATTCAAAAATTGATAAAGTCTGCATTAAGGTGACTGCCTATATTCGAAGCCATTTTTTAAAATTTTGTTTTGTTTGGTGTTTTTAATTAAATTGTATATAAAAATAATAAAAATATTTTTAAAAAATTCTGTACAAACCCTTTTTTTGACAAATTTGAATACAATTTGACTGAAATGGCTAACATTCTGTATAAAATTTTAATAGGATAATCTTTAATTTCTTTAATTCTAAGTACATAACACAATTTTCTTCCAAATGAACTAAAATCTAAGAGATGGACTAAAATGCAAAAATATTATAAATATTTATATGTTACAATATAGACATTTTTCTAAATTTTCCACTTTTTTTCTAATAAAAAGGTTATAAATAAAGTATGCAACATACATCAAAACTTTTAGTTCAATTCATTAAAAATAATACAGGAAATATTCTTTAAAAATTTCATTAACAAGTTTTAATTAGTTTTGGGGATATGTTAATGATTGATAATTAATTTCAAAAAGATTATTTTGAGAAAAACACATTTATAGTTAATGTTAAAAAGTATTTCCCCTTTAAAAAATAATCTAAAATCTTCCCCATTTATAGATTAAATCTTCTTTTTCTTCATATATTCAACATTTTTCTGTAACTGAACTTGCATTTTATTTCTATGGGTTTTTTAGGTGATAATAAGTGTATTTTTGAACTGGTGATATATTCATAATCAAAATACTCTAGACTTGCTTGCACATAACTGCTAATATTCACTAACAACTTATTTGAACACTTATTATACCAGCTCCACCTTCATTAAACTGAAAAAAAAAAAAGCTAAAAGAAAAGTTGTTTCAGAACTATATTTCAGAGTAAAAACTATTAACACATTCAAACTACTTCTGGTATACTGTGGTGAGCTGGTGGTCAGATTTTCGGCTTCAGGGCAGGAGAGTTCCAAGCTCTAAACCTGATTTCATTGTAAATGCAAACTAAAACCGTTTAGCAAAATCCCCTCCCGTTGGTGTTGTGGGGCAGTTTGAAAAATTAGGTGTCAGTTCAGGTTATGCCCCTGTGATCTGACCAAAGTTCAAAATTGTGTGATCCAGCCCAATATCCTTACTGTAGCTCTATAACAGGATGCTAATATGATTAACACTTGGAATTTTCCATCATTGTATATAAAGGATGCTGTAGCAATTTTTGATAACTCTTTCATGTATACTGGTGTTATAATATTTTGAATATGTCCAGAGTCTTTTTCAATAAATGCTTTCCCCTGTGCTTTGTCTATTGATATTTGCACCAGCTGTTGGGTGTTGCTAAACATTGTACATGCATAAAATGTTTAGTGCTTGAAAAGCAGTTAAAAAAAAGTTGCAATGATTCCCGCTTGTATACATTTAAGGTTATCAAGATTGCTACAAATTGCAATCTCATCATAGTTTTGTTATTTGTTGCTGAAATGTTTTTACTTTGCCTTTCCCTTCCAGTTTCTTTGTTGATGTTTTTTAAAATTTTTGACACAAATTTACATGAAAAGAAAAATACAAAATAAACAAATGCTCAAAAAAGTGAAGATGTTGGCAATTATTATCCAGAAATTAAAAAAAAAATACATTCAAAAAGTTATGGCTGTGTATTAACAACATTAAAAAAATATTATTTCTGAATTAAAATTTTAAAAAATGGTAACAAATAAGCTAAAAACTGCAATTTCCAGCTGTAGACTCAAACATCCATTCAACTTAGCAGTAAGCACCAATTCTTTATTACCTATATTTTTTAATCACCTTCTAGATGGCATAATATGAAAAGAAAAACGTTTTTAAACATAAAATGTTTGAGTGAAAATATTTTAATTTTTGAATATATATATATAATATATATATTCTATTGCAATGAAGGTTTTTTTATTTTTACAAATTTTAAAAACTTTTATGTAATTTTAAACTCATGAAGTCATTATGTTTTTGTCATCAGTTCATTGCAAAGTGATTTAATAATAAAATCTTATTTCATACTAAGATCTCAAAGATCATCTATAAAAAAAAATGATGTTATTTTCTTTGTAATATTTCATTTGTTCTTGCCTAAAGTTAGACCATGGCTACTTGCTGAAAACTTAAATACAATATAACGTGCATATAAGATTTATTTTTTTCTTTTCTTTTCTACTGCTATATAAGACTTGGATATAGATGGTATATTGTTCATAGAATTTATTATTTTTATTTTGATAAAGTTGTTCACTGCATTTCCCAACTATAATTAGTTACTTCAAGTTAATAATCAAACTTTTTGTTCTAAAATGAATTTCAAAGACAAATATACAAACTTGAACTAAGAAGTTTTTCTTTCAGTTTATATTATATTTTATTTCAAATATTGTTCATTGATTATTTTTTTTATGCAATTGAATGAATATTATAGTATTTTATGAATATTATAGTATATGCCAATTGAATTTTTATTAATTTCAGTTCTCTCTACCTGGATGCAAAACAATGGCGAAAAAAATCATTGAGAAAAACATCAGATATGTTCAAGAAATCATGAAGAAACGATTACTTTTGAATAGGCTTTGGCCATCCATGTTTTTAGGAATAGCCAATGATGCTTTAGAAGATTATGCTGATCTTAATCGCCATATGAAACTGTCCATGCAAAGCTTGCTTAAAGAGGGCAAATCTCTAGAAGGAAATCTTGATTAAGTTTTAATTAATCTTTGACTTATAGATTTTTGGCTATTTTATGAAGCATTTTGAAATTCTCAGTTTTCTGAATGAATGTCTTTTCAGGTTTAATACTTGTAACAATTGGGAAGAAAATACCATTTTATTTCAGCTTCCTTGTATGAAATAAGAAAATAATAATGTTTATTTCTGAGGAGTTATGAAGCATTTGTAAATTAAAAAACTTTCATATTGTATGTGTGTGTGTGATTTTATTGTATTGAGAGAAAATTGGGCTTTAAATTCTTAACTTATAATTACTAGTAATAACACATGCTTGAAATTTAAAAAATATATATATTCTTCCTGGATTTTATTTAGTTGATCTTAATTTCATGGTATGCTTGAAAAGGGAATGACTCCATTTTTTTATCCACCATTTACACTTTTCCAGCAAATTTAAATTCGATTTTTTTGTAAATACTGTAACAGTAATAAAATAAAAAATGACAATTTTATTTTGATGAAAAATTAATATTTAAGTTTTTGTATTTATTAAGTCTAAAATCTTTTTAGTTATTGATTGACCTGTATTCACTGACTGTAGACAGTTTGTATTCTCTCTTTTTTACTTCTTCTAGTACATTTTCATCTCTTTTTTTTTCCCCCTCAATACTGTCTCAATTAAGAATCTAGCAGCAGTCTGCTGTAATAGCATCTTCTTTGGTAATATCTTTTCATATCCCTTATTTTCTAACAGAATTCTTCCTCTTAGCTTCTGTCTAAAGACTCCTATGTTCTGAAAAGTACAAATTATTTTTGATTTCAAATTAAGCTGTTTTTGATGTTACTTTTTAACATGCGTCAAACTTATGGAAAAATCTTTTTAAGCAACTAGTAAATGAATGCGACTTGCATGAATTTTGTAGCATATCCATACATCTTCATGTGGCTTCTTAGTTTTAAAACAATTTACTATTTCTTTTAGTTTGAAGAACTGAAAAATACTAACTGTCAACTTAAAAATAATAATAATAATCAGAATTTTTTAAAAATTCTTTTTAATTAAAACAAATTTATTGTTAATATTCGAAATTTTACAAAGAAGTAATTTTATTTTGAATAAGAATTTATTTACTTTATCAAAATAGCAATCATAACTCTAATTGTGTTATTATCTTTTAGTGAATAATCTAAAAATGATTTTGAAAAATTTTTAGCAGTTGATACATTTATAGATGATTAACACATCTTAAACTATTTTTCAACTGTCAAATTTGATTATAAATTCATATTTATTTTTACTTTTTTTAGCTATTATTCTATTTTGTTATAAGATTTAAATAATAATACGAAAATTCGTTTTAAGTATCAATGCGGCACATTTTATAAATTTATCTGAGTGATTTATTAATTAGTTGTTCATTTTCTATCACTGCCTGTCGTTGATCATGCAATATCATTACTTGGAATAATTAATTATCCCTACTAATGATTTTTTAAAATTAAATTAGCAAAGAAATACTTAATTTTACCCTCCGAGCGCCTAATTATTTTGAGTATGGTTCTCTAAAATTTATTACTATTCGACAAAAGATTATTTTTTTAAAAAATCAGTTTCACGCGAGTGAGAGTTCGAAAAACAAACAGCATTTTTCACTCCCTTTCCTTCCCAGCCGCTGGGGTCCAATTAACACAGTGGGGAAAATGGATTTTTATCCATCTGGTTATCTTAACTTACTGTTTGATCAATTCGCTCCCCAACTTTTTTCTAACGTAAGCAGAATGTAGTTCGAAACTAAACTCTAATCGGAATTTGTTTTTCGAAAAACTTTCATATTTTGGAAAGGAAAAAAATATTTTCCTTTAGAGGTCTTAATTTTTCAAGCTTACAACATTAAGATTTTTTTTTTATAATTAAACTGTTTGTTACCTAACTTTCTTTATTTCAGCAATTTTACAAATGAAACCCCAAGTTACAAGTTGTCTTTTCATTAATAATATCAGGGGCCGCGGTGGCCTGGTGGTAAGGTCTCGGCTTCGGAACCGGAGGGTTTCAGGTTCGAGTCCCGATTCCACCGAAGAACCGTCGTGTAAGGGGGTCTGTTGCACGTTAAATCCGTCATGACCAAACGTCCTCCCGCTGGTGTGGTGTGGTGTGGAGAGGGGGGTGCCAGCTCAGGTGTCGTCCTCGTCATCTGACCGTGGTTCAAAATTACGAAGTCCGTCCCAAAATAGCCCCAGTGTTGCTTCAAAACGGGACGTTAATATAACCAAACCAAACCATTAATAATATCATATAAAAATGAAAGAAAAAAACATTCAGAGATATAAATGTGTTAAAACCATGCTACATGATTACATTTCTTCTGCAGAATTTGTAAATAATGCTTAATGCAAAAAAATAATTTGTTTATCGAACGCATATTAATTTTCAAAATCTGTTTCTCCTATACTTTATTTTATTTCTGGATATTTAAATTATTTTTTGTGCGTGTTGAAAGTCAAAAATTTAAGATCTTAATGATGAAACCTCACAATTTTTGTCTTTATCCTTTTATGGGGAGGGAAAAAGACAAAAATCATTCGTGACAAATCATGAAAATACGTAATTTTAAATTTCTTGTACAATGTATACAATATTGTACCATGCACATACTATTCGGCTTCTTAAAGAAAATTACGCCAGTGAATTTCTTGAAACAAAGTCTCAAATAAAATTAATTATTAAGCAAAAACTAATGTATTGGGGCTGAAATCTTAGGTTTAAAATACTTTGAAAAATTTTGGGTCATCTTTAATATTATTTTTGTATAATATTGTAGATACGGTATTCAAAATACTGTTTAATATTTCCGAAATATTATACAATATTGTCATGTTACTAGGGAATATGTACCACGGTTACAACGAGTTTTAAACAGCACTACAACACGTAGTACAAAATTTACACCTCTTCAACTTTTAACTGCTATTCAGATGAAACCAAAAGAGGGTATCGAGATCAAAACGCTACTTGAAGAGAATATTACATTATGAACACATTATTCATGATAAAGAAAAATTAAGCGTCGAAGCCAAGCGAAACATCATGAAATTACAGCAGGAAAATAAACATCAATACAATATAAGCTCGGCGATACAGCGTACTCAATTTGGTAGCGGTCTAAAGTTGCGCCTAAAATATTTTGGACCTTATGAAATTATAAAGATCAAACTCAACGAGCGAGAAATTGACACTTTCTAGAGATCGGCCAGACCATGTCAACCTAGATGAGTACAATCACAGCACAGATTACATAACCGTCATAATGGTTGATGTGAGCTTCATTGTGATTGGACTCCTGAAGGTTGACATGAGCATGGTGATTCCTTATTTCCTGTTCATATTTACGAGATTCATATGGTAAGCATAGTTTTACGCGCAAGTTGTTATATTTATTGCTTACATTTTATTTTCTTGTTTACTCATTATAGCAGATTTTTTATATTAAATATGTATCAAAATATTGCTTTTTTATTCTAAAAATGAAAACTTATTGCATATGTATTATGTTTTTGTTAACTAATGATAGATTCTCTTGATATCTCTGTAGTCGGAACTGAATTTACTTTCAGATCCTGCAAAGAACGTTCTCTTACAAGATTCTATCTTGTAATTAATCTTAATTCTAATTATCTTGTAATTAATCTACATATAGGAAATAATAAAAGAAAGTGCAAAGTTTATTTTTATTCTGATTTAATACTACAAGCAGTATTCTACACAAATAATAATTATTGTGATGTTATTTTCAAATATATATACATTGTGTCATACCATTTGCAACTCAATCCCACTCCAGTGTAATTAATTCAGATTTCGTTTTTCTCGATGTAAATATGCTTTCGAAACTTTCTATGTAAATAATCGCAAATAAAGTGCCCTCTCATATCACATCCATAGTAATTATTGAAGATATTTTACAAACTGATGTCCGCGAGTGGATTATGGATTATCTAAAACGGGAGAGAACATAACTCAGGCGATTATTAACCAAATCATCAAAAATGCTGTGAAAACGGAACCGGTAAGTAAAATTGAATTGATACCGGTGTTTAATATATTAAGTGATAACGCTGAAAGGTTATTTGAATTATAAGAAAAAAAATTAGTGCAAAATGGTCCGAAATGGAAAATATTGAAGAAGAATTTTCTAATTACCTTGACATAGCGGGAAATTATCGCGATCAGTGGATTGCAATGAAAACGAAAGTAGAGATGCGTAATCCACGATTTTTTGAATAACAAATAATATTGCTATTGTTATTTTTAAATATGTGTTCCAAATATCTGTTATTTTAATCATATTATTAATTAAAAATTATTACTTAATATTAAATATAAAATTTATTAATTGTAATTAATACTTAATTTACTAATTTAAATAACGTGTGATTGAATTAATTTATCTGTTTCAACTTACTTCTTAAATTTTTTTTTCAAAAGTATTTATTTAATTTTTTATTGGAGTGAACCATTTTCTGGAACAGGTGAATTAAAAATATATGTAATTTCTTTAAAATGTTTACTTTAGTTCTATATTCTACCAATAGATGGCGCCAGCTGTAAACAGAATATATGTAATCAAAGTCAGTCAATCATTTCACGAGCAATTAAAAATGATCTGCATGGAATAGTGCATCATCATATGCGAATATCGGAAGTCACTCCAGTAAAGTGAAGCGGTGACTTCGCACTTTCCGGTGAAATCACCGCTGCGATAAATTTCAGTGATATGCAATTCAATGATAGGATAATTTCAATAACCAGTCCGTTCTCTTTTCAATCCATTCACAGATTTCTTTCGAGAGCTTCCATTGGACAGATCGTATCGATTGTTACTTTCCAATGAAGTCACCGCTCCGGCAAATTTCAGTGATATCGTATCGATTGTTACTTTCTATCGTGATCCAAACCTGTAATCGAAATATCACCAGTAAGATCGTATCAAGGATTTGAATCACATCCCTCTTTGAAAAGTATTGATCACTTGTATTTGTGACTTTTTGATATTGGTTACGTAATAACTGCTCGTAAAATATTCGTCATCCCTAAACGAAAGTCGATTTTCTTTTGGCTACGAAAGAAAAAAATAGCGATACTTCCGGTGTATTCAATGAAACAAAACGAACTTTTCGCCTTCCCAAGTTGGAATTAAAACGTTTTGAAGGCGATATAAAGAACTGGCTCGGATTCTGGGGACAATTAAAAAAAATTCACGATCATGATAGTATTGATTCGGTTGATGAATTTCAATATCTTTTGCAGGCGACGGAAATTGAGTCATCGGCAAGAGATTTAGTCGAAAGTTTTCCGCCGTCGGGCGTGAATTATAATAAAGCTATTGAACAATTGAAATCGCGTTTTGCTAAAGATAAGTTGTTGATCCAAATTTATGTTCGTGAACTTTTGAATCTTGTTTTAATGCAAGCAAAACATCGAGAAAATTTCACTTTACGTGCTCTTTATGATAAATTAGACACCCAGTTAAGAGCATTAGGGACATTAGGAGTGATATCTGAAAAATATGAAACAATGCTGTATGTATCCATTAGTAGAATCAGCTCTTCCAGAAGATCTTATAAAAGAGTGGGAACGAACACGTAGCATAGTTGAAAATAAAGTCAAGCCGAATATTTTGGGAAACTTGTTAGAATTTCTTCGATCGGAAGTCGAGAGTGATGAAAGGTTACAACTCGCTCGGTCCAGTTTTGCGAAGGATCAAGAGTTTCAAACAATTAAACCGAAAGATAAAATTCCTACGGCAGCTTGCATTGTATCTAATGAAAAGAAAAGAGTTCATAAAAATAACAAGCAATGCATATTTTGTAATAAGTCATTTCATAATACAACAGAATGCTTGAAAGCTCATGATATGTCACTGGAAGAGAAAAAAGAAACATTAAAGAAGAAAGGTGCGCGCTTTATTTGTTTGAAACCAGGTGTTGGATGTATATTTGTAATTTTTATTATAATTGTATTTATTTTAGTTCTGTTCTCATGTGTTTTTGTTTGCTCTGTGTTGTCTCTGTGTCTTTTTATTATTATCATTTAAATGTATGGCATTGTATCTGGCAACCAATTTAATGTTCAATTTGTATTATGCTCTTGGCAACGACTGTTATGTTTTTTTTTATTGGCTTGAGCCGCACTCTGCTGCAGGCATTTCTGTAACACTTTATTCTAAATGTGAAATTAAACGTGTTTGTACTTTTAGAAGCTTTTTAGGAGCAGCTCCCGTATACGGCCTATTGGCGCCATTTTTTTCGCCAAGAAGTCGCCAATAATGCGTGTTTGTTTAGGATGTTCCGATTCTTACCCGGAAGTTTAGAAGCCACGTTAGGCTTATTTCTAAGACTAACAAAATACACTAGACTATAAAGTCAGGGGGTGGCGCATCCCCCCCGAACCCCCCTCTTTTTTTTAAATGAAACGATTTATTTAATCATAAATATAATGAAGCATGATGAAATGCTCACTTGCTTTTAAGTTTAATGAAATGCTCAAAATTAATATTAAATGATGATGACGAAATTATTTTTTTGTTCCGATTTTTTAAAATGATTTCTTAATTTTATGCTGAATATGTTCTCATGAAAACATTAATATTTTTTCAATTTTAAAAGCATAGTTTATAAAAGTTAATAGCTGTATATGTGAGTTGCTCTTTATAAAAATACAGTTTAATTAATAATTTTCTGTCATTTTATTTTTTTAAATAAGACTTTGCATATTGATCTCCCTTGTTACTTATCAGAGACTTTAATGGAGTACTCCTCCCAAGGAATGTCTCTGATAATTTCCAAGAATTTATTGAAAACACGAACCTTTTTATCTCGACAAGATCTCTCAAAAAGAAATATTGCCAAATAAAATTGGAAATCACCTTGCCGATTATATAATGGCAAGGTATTTTTGACAATATTCCACAGGCTTTCAACAGTATTTGTGTGGACATCCGGAATTCCATTCACTAAATCTGCCGGCTGAACAAAATGTAAACTGTGGTTAACCTTTAAATGTTCGTATCCTTCCTCACCTAAACTGTCATATGCCTTCCAATAATCACTATAAATAATCGTCCCCGGTTCAATCCACTGTTTTATGCAAGAGACTAACGTTTCGGCTTTCCTATTGTGGACAGCCGCAAGAAACGTACGCCCCGATCCTCTCTCCACACCACCGAAAACCCACTGTCCCTCAACTCGATGACCTCTGTTAAGTGAAGTGAGGTGAAGAGATTGTGCTTTGAAATGAAGTGAG
>JAPMOR010064463.1:0-16059 GCA_026543865.1 Argiope aurantia | reverse complement strand
GTGAGTTATTTTTGAGTTTTATGAGTTTTACCACTGAGCTATCAACATCTGGTCCGTCGAAGCGGAGTAATTAAGTAAATTATGCGACTGAGATTCATTTGAGAAGAAATGTTTAAGAATTGCATAAAAGAAGACCTCAAGCAGGTCGCAGAGGAGTTCTGCGACAATGTGCCGTCAAATGCAAAGGTAAGCGAACTAAAAGAGCTTATTTTAAAATCCAAAGCATATGAAAATGATAAAGATTTTGTATTGGACTATGTTAATAGTATCGTGAGTGAAAGAAAGTCTCACGAAGAGACAAGTATGAGAACTCTTGAAATTGAGAAAATTAAAATGGAACGAATAAAACTCGAATTGGAATTGTCGAAAACCCACTCGAGCTGTAATAGCAGCAAAAGTTTAGATGAAACAGAGAGTGATAGGCACAGTTGCTCATTGGATGTTTTAATTAAAAGTATTAAAACCTTAACAATTAATGTTCCTAGGAAGCCAGAATCGTGGGGATTCTTTTTTTCGTCTCTAGAAAGAGCCTTCGTTACGAAAAATGTGCCTGATAATCTAAAAGCAGAAATCCTTTTAAATTTACTGGGTGAGCGTGCATCTAATATTATTGTTTACATAAAGGATGACGAAATAAATAATTACGAGGTAGTGAAATCGATAGTTCTGAGAGAGTTTGAACCCACTGCCCAAGCTTGTTTGGAAAATTTCAGGAAGGCGCAGCGTATAAATGAATCACATGTGCAATTTGCCTCGCGGCTTTCTACAAATTTAGAGTACTATTTAAAATTAAGAAAAGTTACCGAGTTTGAAACTCTAAAGCAATTGATTGTTTCGGATAAGATATTCCAAACTTTGGATAAAGAAACAGCAGCGCATATAAGTATAAAACAAGGAGAGAGTTGGTTCGCGCCAACGGAGCTTGCAAAACAATGTGATTTGTTTTTTACTTCTCGTGGAAAACCTTTGAACGAAAGTAATTTTGTTAGAGGTTACAAAAATACTACTAAAGTATTTCTATCGGATTCAAAACCTGCAAAAGATGCATCTAAAGTATTCTTATCGGATGTTAGGACTGCAAATTGTGCATTTTGTAATGAAGCCCATTTTTTGGCTAACTGCCAGTCTTACTTAAAATTAAGTGTACAGGAAAGGGTAGAATTTGTAAAAAATAAGAAGTTATGCTTTTGTTGTTTGAACCCGCATCTAGTTTCAAATTGCAGATCAAAGATTAATTGCTTTTGCAGGCGGCGTCATCATAAGTCTTTGCATTTTCCAAGAATTAATACTGCGGAGAGCGAAAAAGAATCATTTTCATCGATAAGAAATAAAAACTCAAAGGGCGTGGCTTTAACGATCGATTCTAACCAAACTGCTGACTCAGCAACCTTGAACGCGAACGCGGAAGAGTTCGTCTATAACGAGAAAATATTTATGAGTAGTTTTTCAAATAAAAAGAATACGGTGTTGCTTTCAACTGCAGTATGTTATTTAATGGATGAGGCAGGAAATAAATACAAAGTTAAATGTTTGCTGGATGTGGGAAGTGAATCAAATTTTTTATCTAGTGATTTAACTGAGCTTTTGCGTTTAAAACGAGAAAGAGCTAATGTTCTAGTTTCAGGAATTAATGATATATCCTTGACAATAAAATTCAGAGTGAATGCATCTATTTGTAATGAGGATAACAGTTTTATCAAAAATTTAGATTTTCTTGTAGTCCCAAGAATTTCTACTGGTAAAACTCCTTCTAATGCTATTGACATTTCAGGACTAGATTTTTCTAACGTAAATTTGGCTGACAACAATTTTAATCTACCCGAGAAAGCTCAAATGTTACTTGGAGCCGAGATTTTTTATGAGCTGTTAAGACCAGGCCAAATTCGCATTAATAATTCTAATCTTATTCTTCAAAACACTGTTTTTGGTTTTGTAGTATCGGGAAAAATTCCTACAGAAGGAAAGAATAGGATTCATTGTGGACTTATAAAGGACGAAACTAATTTAGACAAAACACTTAGAAAATTTTGGGAAATCGAGAGTCTTGAGACTGAAAAGCCTCAAAATAAAGAAACATTAATTTGTGAAGAACATTTCGCAAAAACTTTCACACGAGATGAATCTGGTAGATACGTTGTTAAAATGCCTTTGAAAGAAGATCCGGTTACTTTGGGAAGTTCCAGACAGATTGCATCTAAAAAACTAAATTCCTTATGGAATCGATTAGCAAAAGAGCCCGAGTATTTAAAGTTATATTCGGATTTTTTGAAAGAATATCAGCAGTTGGGTCATATGATTGAAATCCATGAAAATGAGGAAGAAAAGGGATCATATTACATTCCCCACCTTGGAGTGTACAGAGGATTGGAGAAAAGTAAGTCAACACCCTTAAGAGTTGTATTCAATGCTTCTTCGTTAACCCCTGAGGGGAAATCTTTGAATTCTATACAATACAATGGGGGCGTCATTCAAGAGGATTTGCTTTCAATTATGTTACGATTTAGAAAACACAGTTTTGCCTTCACTGCCGATATAAAGAAAATGTATCGAGCAATTGCAATTCATCCTGATCAAAGAAAGCTACAAAGAATATTGTGGAAGGAAAGCCTTCATGAACCTATAAAAACTTTCGAGTTGACTACAGTAACATACGGAACAACCAGTGCGCCTTTTCTGGCAATGAGAACCCTGAGACAACTTGCGCTTGATGAGGGAAAGAGATATCCTGCAGCGGCAGTAGTGTTAGAGAATGATTTTTATATGGACGATGTACTTTCCGGATCTGATTGTATAGAATCTGCAAAAGCGCTCCAACGAGAGTTGATTGAGATATTGGGTAGAGGAGGGATGATTTTACATAAATGGTGCAGTAACAACGCAGAGCTTGCAGTAAATAGCGAATCATATCCATGCTCTTATGCAGAAGAAACCAAAACGCTGGGTGTTATTTGGAAATCAAGAGAAGACTGTTTTGCCTTCAAGGTGTCGAGTGAAGATATAGGTGTGACAAAACGCCAAGTTTTGTCAACCATAGCTCGTATATTCGATCCACTCGGTATTTTGGGTCCAATGGTTGCAAGAGCAAAAATATTTTTGCAACGGCTATGGCTACTAGAGTTAAACTGGGACGATCATCTACCTACAAAGGAAAAGGACGAGTGGTTACGATTTTCATCAGCCCTTCAATTTATCAATAGTGTTAGAGTAGAAAGGTGTATATTACTACCGAGCCCAGTTTTAATTGAAATACATGGCTTTGCAGATGCGAGTGAAGTCGCTTATGGAGCAGTGATTTACTGCAAATCACAGTCAAAGACTGGTGAAGTGTCTGTAAAATTGGTTGCTGGTAAGTCCAGAGTGTCACCCTTAAAACGTCTGACAATTCCAAAATTGGAACTTTGTGCAGCAGTTCTACTTTCTAAATTAGTGGTTAGAGTGATTTCCGCCCTGAAACTTAATATAACCAACACTTATTTGTGGTCCGACTCCATGATTGTTCTATGTTGGCTGCAAAAAGAACCTTGTCACTTAAAAACCTTTGTGGCAAACCGAGTTGCATCAATACAGGCAGCAACCAAGGTGAACCAGTGGAGACATGTATCTTCTCACAATAACCCAGCTGATTTGATCTCGAGAGGTGTGGATCCTGACAAACTGTCTGAGAACTCTTTGTGGTGGAATGGTCCTGAGTTCCTGACCGGTAGAGACTATCCAGAGAGGGAAATCCCATCAGCCACTTTCCAGAATGATTTTTCTGATGAACTAGCCTTCACTAACTCCAGTGACTCTAATTGTTTTTCTGTGTTTAATAGTGATGCTTGTGATCTTGTTCATAGTTTGATCAATATAAGTAATAACTATTGTAAAGTCAATTTCAACGGTGTAATATTTAATATTTTACTGTAATTTATAATGTTTAAAATTTTATTGCAATTTAATATTTTATTGTATTTTAATGAAATTTGTTCTTTGTGTGAGATGATTAACAATTAGTTGAATGTGAACATGTCAACGGGCGGCGGAATGTTAAGTGAAGTGAGGTGAAGAGATTGTGCTTTGAAATGAAGTGAGTTCACTTCTGTTTTTGTGAGTTGGAATAAAGTTGAGTGTTCGTGCGTGTGAGTTTTTAGTGAGTTATTTTTGAGTTTTATGAGTTTTACCACTGAGCTATCAACAACCTCTATTATATTTCCTCTTCCCGAATTTCGATTCGTCCACCCACAATTTTTCCAACACCTCCAATTTTTTCTGAATTCTCCTCCACATACTCTAAAATTCGTTCGTTAATGAACTGCCTCCAATTTGATAAGGTACTATAACCGAAAAAGTATTGTTCTTTAATTTCCCCTGTCCTTGTTCCTATTAGAATCTCGAAAGTGAGCAAAAATATTTCTTCTATAGTCAACCTACTGCTGTTGAACCAAGAGCCATACCTGAAACTTACCTGCTTCCCACACAATTTCCGTGACTCACCCCTAATTATACTGTTCCGACAAACAAAGCCATAACCATCCGAAATATCATTTATAGTTCGCACCTGCATTGAAACATTGCAAATAGTACAATTTGGGGTTTTAATCAAACCCGATTCCTTCAAAAAAGCAAAAAAATTATCCCTATCCCGCATCAACTCTGTGACAAAATACCTGGTAGCAACTCCAGGATTTCCAAAAATAGGCCTCGCTTTATTGTCTGACATCTTTGAAACCCTAAATCCAAGTCCTTTATTCTGCAAAACATTTTGAAATTTTTCAACAACATCCTGAATTTGTACATTAGCAGACGCCATGAGTAAAAATAGAAAAATAAAAATGCCAAAACAAATAAAATAGAAAAATACAACCTGGCCACGTGGGAAATAGTGGGAGCTAAGAGCAGTCGACTGAAACAACTGGATGGAACAGTGTTAAATGAATAAAATTTAAAATTAGAGGTTAAGGTGAAAGGTTAAGAAATAAGGTTTAAGGTTACCATAAATGAAGAGTACGTAGGCCGAAGACGGCATCCAGAAATTACCGTTTATCGTCAAATTTCTTGCCAATTTGGCGGAGACCGTATACTGGAGCCGAGCCGCTTTTTAATTTGATCTGTAACGATCATTTGGTTTCCCAGGTGAGGTGCCTTTAACTGTTATGTTGCGAGTATGGATGCTGTTGTGACAGATAAGTAAAAACTCCTCATATTTCAAGCCCTTATGAAATTTATGTATTGAAAAGTTGCTGATATTTAGTTTGTTTATAACTCAGTTTCGTAATGAGTGTATTGAGCGAAGTAGACATTAAAAAGTTCAGAGGGCGAGCTAAAGCAGCTCTAACCCATTTACAAAATGGCTTTAATGCTCAATTAAACCTTTCTGAATTAAAGGCGCGTTTGGTGAAGGTTGAACAAACATATAAAGAATTGGATGAATACGATGCAGCTTTACCCGAACAAGATTCGGAAATTGCCGAATTCGAAGGAAAATATTTTGAAACGAAAGTGATCAATCAATCTGCCATTGAGGCATTGAAAGGAGTTGCTCCGATTTTTAATCCCACGCCAGTTGGGGCGAACTTTAAACTACCACGTTTAAACATTCCTAGTTTCAACGGTAAATATACCAATTGGCTCAATTTTAAAGATTTGTATATTGCAACGGTGCATAATAATCATTCGTTGGCCAATATTCAGAAATTTCAATATTTGATAGAACTTTTAAACGACGAACCAGCTAATATCATTAAGTATATTCCGATTTCAGAAACAACATATGTTGAGGCATGGAGTAAATTATTGTCCCGGTACGATCGTAAAAATCAAATAGTTACATCTCTTGTAAGAACATTCCTAGAACAACCCAGTGGAATAAATCCTAATTCTGTTAATTTAAGAAAACTAGCTGATACTTCTGATGAAGTTATTCGCGGATTAAAATCGCTTGGCGAAAAAGCGTCGTCTAAAGATGTTTGGTTAATTCATTTATTGTTAGAAAAGGTAGATTCTGAAATGTGCCATTTATGGTCACAAAAGATTGGCGAAGAGGAATTTCCTACATTTGAATTTGTTTTGGAGTTCTTAAACTCAAGATGCTTGTCCCTCGAGATGCTAAATGATCATAATTGTGAAAATCGAGTAGTTCACAAAAATCATTGTGCTGTTAAGACTGTTTCACACCTTAATAAACATTCAACTCTCAAGAGTGCCATATACAGACAAAGAAACACGATATCGACGAAAGCGCCTCCTAGTGATGGGGGGAGTAAGGCGTTGACCAAATTATTGAAGGAAGGTTTGATTGACAAGCCGAATAACACCCAACAAGAAAAGAATTCCTAATCCCCTGGAGATATTGCTGTGGGAGTTTGACATTCAGAAGGACAACCGACCCGTCGAACAACCCACAATAAAACTTTCCCTTACTCTTTCAAGAAGTCTTTCGAAAACCGACACTTCTTTTAGTTCGAACATCACAAGAGGGGTGGGGGTATTGAGCCATCCAAACTTGTTTAGAAAGGATACTCTTTCAGTCAGATATTTTAGATTTTCCCTGTTTGCGCAGAAACTCCTACTGAGGGCCATGTGAATGTTAGTAGAACTTTTAGAACATAGAACTGATTAATTATTGAAGCACTTCGATTTTTGGGCATTTAGTTGCTTTTCATAATTCTGTTAATTAATATTAGAGAATTCTGTAATTTAGAAGGAGTAAGCGAATCATGAATTGGAAGAATAATAGTTATAAAATATATTGTTACACAAATACTAAGTAGGCCGCGGTGGCCTGGTGGTAAGGTCTCGGCTTCGGAACCGGAGGGTTTCAGGTTCGAGTCCCGATTCCACCGAAGAACCGTCGTGTAAGGGGGTCTGTTGCACGTTAAATCCGTCCTGACCAAACGTCCTCCCGCTGGTGTGGTGTGTGGAGAGGGGGGTGCCAGCTCAGGTGTCGTCCTCGTCATCTGACCGCGGTTCAAAATTACGAGGTCCGTCCCAAAATAGCCCAAGTGTTGCTTCAAACTGGACATTAATATAACTAAACCTACACAAATACTAATACACATTAAAAAGCATTATTTCTTTGTCATATAAGAAAAATATTTTATGAAAGCAGTGACCAACTTAATTTTAGTTAATTTTTATTAACCAGATTTATGGTTGTTAAAATTTACTTAGATTCTTCATTGTCGCTTACTCACAAGAGTATATTTAATTTCAAATTCTATTAGACATGTAACCTTTACTACTGTTCTAAAAATCTGATAACATTCCGAATTTTGTGCAATGCATCTTTTAATTTTCTGTAATCTCAACTAAAATGGGAACTTGAAAGGCGAAAGTGTTTAAACTTCAACTAATACAAAAACTTTCTCATTCAGCATTGTTTATGCGCATTATAGATAATATTCTTATCTAACATTAATTAATTGCACTAACATTGACCCTTATACATTCAATAATTTATTACATTAAGGAGTAACAGGATTTAAAAATGGATACACTTTATAAAAATTACAACGCTATAATCTCCGAAAATATTACAGCACAAAATTGATTCTTGCATCAAAATAGAGCTCAAAAAATTATCTTTTTAATGATACCAATTTTTAACCTATAAATTAAGTTTCGATTTTTAACGAGTTTTTAAAGGAATATCTTAACCATATTTTTCAACAATATATTTCGCACAAAATAAAAATAAAATTTAATCTGCATGAGCACGTCAATGGGAAAAAATTGGCATTGACAGAAGTTCAAATTAAAAAATAAATCAACTATTATTGCAAATTAAATACATAAAAGTGAAAATTTCATCCAGTGTCTGTATGAAGCAAAAACAAATTTGAAATATATTTTCTAAAAAGTAAATGGAGGAAAAGATTTCTATGATCTTTTACAATATCTATATTATTAATGAAATAAAACAGTAAAATTTAAGGCAAACATGGTTTAATATATATATGTGTGTGTGTGTGTGTGTGTGTGTGTGTGTGTGTGTGTGTGTGTGTGCGTGCGTGCGTGCGTGCGTGCGTGCGTGCGTGTGTGTGTGTGTGTAGGTTGTTTGTGGGCGTTTTAACACATAAAGGATGAGACGGCCAACTGATGATAAAATGACTATATTCTGAATTTAGTTACAAGATTAATGGATGATGGACGGAACAGGAACAATACAAACACTGAAGTAAACAAAGTTAATTAAGACACCTCGTCTTCTTTCAAGTTATAGAACGTTACGGCTATCGTCTACAGTGGCATCGTCAAAACACGTCTTCTTTCTAGTTATGCAACGAACGTCTTCCGTTGCCAACGTCTTTCACCGCGGCCTACTCTGAACTGGCAGCTACAGTACTTTTGCCGCTAGAGGCGCTGGTTTTGGCGCGCTGTCATGACGGCACCACATTCTCGGCCGTCCTGGTCTCGGCTGGTCCTCCAGACGACACTGAAACAATAAAAAAACAAACAAAGAAACAGAAAAAGTCGAAAATTGACAAAAACAAATGTTTTGGAATTTGGTGTCATCATTCTGCTGGACTTCGTGGGCAGCAATGATCAGCAACACCAGGGTTTCAGAAATTCTGTACACGTTGTAGTACTGTTAGGTCCTTCATGACTCCCTTCTTTGGTGACGTCATATGTGTTTCCGCCTTTGGCCTTGGAGATCCGGTATGGTCCCAGATATTTTGGTTTCAACTTCAAGCCTGGTCCAAACTGGGTTCGCTTTATGGCGACAAGATCTCCTGTTCTATAAGATTGTTTCGGCTCTCTTCTTCTTAAGTTATATGTCTTCCGATTTTCGTCCTGGATTTTGAAGATCTGTTGCTTTGCATGTTTTCTCAATTCTTCTCTTTGAACTTCAAAATGGGCTTGAAATTCAGCCTCGACCATTTCTTTAAGCTTGTCAAGTCCTCCAATATTCATCTTAGTGCCAAAAAGTAATTCAAAAGGTGTAGTATCTATGCTTCGTTGATAGGTGGAATTTATTGTTTGCTGCAGTTCGTTGGTGAACTTATACCACTTTGCAGGATCTTCTAGTGATAACTTAGAGAGAACAGATATGATCGTCTGATTTATGCGTTCGACTTGCCCATTTGCTCTCGGCAAACCAGTAGTAATTAAATGATGTTTTATCTTTTCTTTCGCACAATATTCGGCAAATTCGTCAGAGCTAAAAGCTGTTCCTCTATCTGAGATTATTTGAGCTGGACTTCCAAACGCAGACTTTTGAATTTCTAACATTGATATCACTTCTGCAGATGTTGTACTTTTCGTAGGATATATCCACACAAATTTAGTAAAGGCGTCAATGATTGCCAAAACATGCTTATAATTTTTATGAGTACTTTGCAACGGTCCTAGATGATCAATGAGATATGTGTGTAATGGCGTATCTTCTTTATGCAATGGATGTAGCAATCCTTCCTTCTTTCCTCTTTTGTGATTCACCAGAATGCAAAGCGCACAATTGGATATAATGCTCTCAGCTTTCTGCCTCAGTTTGGGAATGAAAAAATAATCTTGAATATACTTCTCAGTATATTTAATTCCAGTATGGCCCCTCTCATGCGCATTCCTTATAATTTCCGTCTGCATGATATCGGGCACAACTACCAGTTCTTTACCCTCAACAAATTTGTATAGTATTCCATTTCTATCACAGTAATCTTCATAGTTAGCGACTCTCAGTAATTCTTTAATTGCTTTGATTGCATCGTCATTGTCTTGCGCAGTCTTCAACCTTGGTAAGATGTTATCAAATGAGATACAACATACGTTTATGGGAGATCTACTTAAAGCATCAACGTGAGCCATACGGGTACCTGAACGATGTTCAATAGTGTAATCAAATTCCTGTAGGAGCAAGGCCCAACGAGCTACGCGAGTTGACAAATCTTTCTTCTGCATTGTTTTCTCTAACGCGGAACAGTCAGTAATGATTTTAAATCGAATTCCTAATAAATATACTCGAAATGTTTTAATGGCTGTTATGACGGCAAGTGCTTCCAGTTCATAACTGCAGTATTTTTTCTCAGCATCTGTAGTTTTCTTACTCATGTAATAGGTAGGGTGAAAATATTGATCGTTAGGAGATTTTTGCATTAGGATAGCACCATAACCTTCTAAACTGGCATCAGTATGCAGTTCTGTTTCATAATTTGGGTTGTATATTCTTAATACAGGTTTCTCAGCTAACAATGATTTAAGTTGATTAAAAGAGCTCATTTCCTTTTCGCCGAATTTAAATTTACAGTCTTTTTTCAACAGATCACTTAATGGTCTAGCAACAATAGAATAATTTGGAATGAATTTTCGAAAGTAGCCTGTAAGTCCTAGAAAACTTTGAACTTGCTTTAAATTGGTTGGCTCTGTAAAATTAAGTACAGCTTTTGTTTTTAGGGTAGAAGGGAAAATTTTACCTTTTTCAACGACATGGCCTAAAAATTCAATTCGCTTCTTCAAAAAATGTGATTTCTTAAAGTTAATCTCTAATCCATATTCACTGGCAATACTTAGAACTCGCTTGACACGTTCGATTCCTTCTTCGTATGAGGAAGACAAAATTATGATGTCATCCATATAGGGCAGCATAACACCATCATTGGTCAAAGGTCGAAAAATAGTGTTAATATATCTCTGAAACACAGCTGGGGAATTGCAAAGTCCAAACGGAACCTTAAGAAATTGATATTGACCTTCACTTGTGACGAATGATGTAAATGTTCTACTATCTTTATTAACATCAACATGAAAGAAAGCATTTTTGAGATCGATAGTACTAAACACACGTGATCCTTGTAATCTGTCTACAATATCTTCGATTAATGGAAGGGGAAATCTGTCCTTCACAATTACTTTGTTTAATCTTCTACAGTCGATGCAAACACGGGGAGTTCCATCTTTCTTTCTAACAATTACAACTGGGCTACTGTACTCTGAAGAACTAGGTTCAACAATTCCGTTTTCTAACCATTCATCTACCTGAGCACGGACAATTTCTTTTTCTGAAAACGGTAATCTACGGGGTTGATGAAATATAGGTTCATTACTTTTTACCAAAATATTTAGTTCAACACTTGTCGTTTTAGTTTTGCGTGGTTTATAATTTGAAACTAATTGTACTACTTCATCTTTAACAATGTTAGGAACGTCAGGTTCAATGTTCAATTCAAATTCGTTACAGTTTACATCAATTGATAGGACGGATAATGTATCGTTTTCTTCTATACGCTGAAATTTATTTTTAATCGTAATTCCGTCTTCATTTATTAGTGTTTCACCTTTCATTAGCACATTAAGTCCAACAATAACATCATAAGACATAACATCATTTTCAACAACACATACATCAGCATTACACTTGAAATCATCAATTTGAATGTTACCTTTAAAATAACCTAATGGATTCACTTTGCATATACCAAATCCACTTAAAGTAGAGTTTGTTGCGACATAAATAGTAAATATTTAATTTAAAAGTAGCAAACGATTATTTAAATAATTATAAATTTTATTTTGTCAATAGTTGTGAAATTCAGATTGGCAACAGTGATATTTTTTGGAACTGTGATGTTGTTGCTTAAAAACGATACTAGAATTTTGAATGAAAATAAGTTGATGTAAATTTGATAATATTATCTATAATGTAATAAGATTTAATTTTATAGTAAGTTTGTCTGCATTTTATTTTGGTTGACGCACGAACACAACAAGTTCAATGGAGACAATGTTTCTATGTTTAGTTTATCAAACACTGATTTACGAAGCAATGTCGCTTGGCTTCCTGTATCAATAACTGGTTTAACATTCACATTATTAATCGTTACCTTATTGTTAAGTTTTTGTTTGAAGTTAACGTTTAAATTTGCAACTTCTGGTTTCGGATTTGCTTTTGGGCACTCAGCAGCTTTATGACCAAATTCTCCGCACCTAAAACATTTTAATCCCTTGTCCTTATGAACACAAAATCTTGATAAATGAGTTGAATCCCCACAGTTATAACAGACTTTATTCTTATGATTTCCAAAATCATTATACTTCATTCTTTTAGCACCACTTCTAAATTTAACTTTGCTTTCGTTTCTACCATGAAATCGCTCATTATACTCATGCTTTGGTTTTATTCTATCCGAAGAATTAAATCTATAATTAGAATCGTATTTTGGTTTTGTTTTATCAAAAACAATGGTATTTTTACTTCTAACAGAATCACTCTTTATTATTTCATAAACCTTAAGTTTTTCTTTAAATTCAGATAAACTTTTACAACCATATAAAACAGTTTTGTTTTCATGCCTATCATTAATACCTTTAATTACATAATGCATTAAAGCAGAATCTTCAATTTTACCCGAACTGCTAATTTCTTTCATTTTCAAAAAGTATTCTAAAGCAGATTCAGAATCCTTCATTTTTCTTTTACTTAACATCTCATGCAAATTAGCTGAATTTATCTCAAAAGAAAATTCATCAAGCAAGGCTTGTTTCAGTTTTAACCACGAATTTAAATCTGGTTCTGTGCGAACAAACAATTCCGCCGTTCCTCCAAGAGAACGCTTAGCAAAAACGAATTTTTGTAACTCCGACAAACCAAACAATTCAGAAATATTTTCAAAATTATCTACCCACACAGTTACATTTTCATGTGGTTCTGCTTTAAATTTGTTTATAGTACTTTCAATGTCAGCATAATTTATACCAGAATTAAAAATAACAGGATTTCTATCAACGTTACTACCACTTCTAAAATTACTAATACATTCAACATCATAACTCTTATTTTTATTACTTGGAACAGATGTATAATTTTTTCTTATATCAGCACATCTGTGATCAGCACATTGCATGGAAGAATCGTTTATTTTTTCATTTCATGTTTCGAGCTGAATATTATTATTTTTATTCAATGAATTCGCATCCGTCAAATTTTGTTCGGTGTCTGACTCATCAGACGAAGCGTTAGAACATTCTTTTGCAAAAGCATCAAGGTCACAGAGCAGAGAAAGAATTCTTTTTGAAATCTCTTCTTTCGAACCATCAAATGAAATATTGAGCAAATTACAAACAGTAATAAGTTCATTCAAAGAAAATGCATCGTTAATGTTTTCCAGCTTCTTCTTAAACTCCTCGCTGACCATCTCTAATACGAATCCGCTGAAATCTCTCAATCGCTTTCGATTTCCCCGATCGCCGTCAATTCCAAACAACAATTTATGGAGTACTTTTATTTTTTCTGCGCGGCAATTCTTCAATGCAATGTTTACTACTTTAATATCATTCAAAATCATTTTGAACAAAATAAAGAAATCAGTACATACCCCTTTTTTCTTTCTTAAAATAATATCGTCGTCGTCCGTCTAAGATCCGTCTGATCTTGTATAACAATAGTCACAGTCACTGTCCACTATTTTGACTTTTTGGGCATCTTTATCCCACTTCTGAATAATGTAGGTTGTTTGTGGGCGTTTTAACACATAAAGGATGAGACGGCCAACTGATGATAAAATGACTATATTCTGAATTTAGTTACAAGATTAATGGATGATGGACGGAACAGGAACAATACAAACACTGAAGTAAACAAAGTTAATTAAGACACCTCGTCTTCTTTCAAGTTATAGAACGTTACGGCTATCGTCTACAGTGGCATCGTCAAAACACGTCTTCTTTCTAGTTATGCAACGAACGTCTTCCGTTGCCAACGTCTTTCACCGCGGCCTACTCTGAACTGGCAGCTACAGTACTTTTGCCGCTAGAGGCGTCAGTTTTGGCGCGCTGTCATGACGGCACCACACACACACACACACACACACACACACACACACACACATATATATATATATATATAGGATAATCAGTTAATTTTAATCAAGGGACATGCATCTGCTAAAAAAATGGTCTAAATGAACTAAACAATTATATTTTTTGCAACTTGAGTCAGTAAATGCTCCGATAAATTAAGAATTTTAAATTATTATTAAAACATGGTCCTTACATAGGTTCTTTGCCATTTGAATCATATTTAACAAAATTTTATTGTGACAATATTTGAAATAAAAATTGTTGAACTCCAATCAATTAAATCATTAACTAAAACTGAATAATTTATGAAATTTGAATATCGCTTTTCTATAAAAACTGGCGATTTTAGACCACTTCAGAGATTGACTCAAAGAAGATAAGTCAATCTTTTACCAGGTTTTCTCGACAGCGATTGGCCTATGATTATGAAAATGTTGATTATTCTACTATTGATATATAAAAACTGATAGATTTGATAGCAGAAGAAAGAAACGTTTATTTATTTATTTAAAATTTGAAATATTAAGAGTATTTCGCAGAATATGAATCCTTAGAACAAAAAGACTGAGTAAAATTTAAACTTCATAATTTTTTCATAAGAACATTTACTGAATGAAGTCAAATAATATATTTTCATTTTTATCATTTAAATATTTTGAAAGTAAAACTAAAAAAATGAATTTTACGATGAATGAGAGAAATTTTTGTTGAGACATTCTTTAAGATATTGTATAAATTACAAAAATTATTCTGCATTGCATATACAACTTCAATGCTGAGCGACTCTGCATTCAGTTTTCATATTCAAAAACAGATGTGCTTGTTTTTAGTAAAAAATGTTTTTGTATTGACAGAAAATTAGAGATAAACAATACAATGAACAGAACTGTTTAAGGCCTACATAATAGTATGACTGAATTATATAACTATCAAAATTTGAAGCTTTAATAGCTAAATATTCTGCAGAAGAAGAGACCATATTAAGAGACCATAAAATATATAGAAAATTTTAGAGATTATTTATACTGGCGTTCCGGATGGTCGCCAAAGGCGGCTAGTTTCTTAATAAAGATATTGCTTAGTGAACTATTGTAATATACATACACACACATACATTTTTTCCCTTTTACGAGTATAGCGATTTTGAAGAAAACTAATTCAGAAACATGAGAATATTCAAATATTAGTAAATAAAAGAGATATAGATTTTCTTATATCTTACTTCTCTTCTTAATTTAATTCCGCTAATTATTTTTTCCGATAAAAAGTCTTACTTTTCTATTAAGAATAGAATTAATTACCATTTATTGCAAGATATATGAATAAGATAAATGTGTGTACAAGATCTCATAAATGCAAGATCAAATAAATAAAATGTTTACAAAAAAATGCAGACAGAATAGCATTGATTTCTGAATTATATATAAAAAAGTACGATTATAAAAATATCCAGAGGAAAAAAGGCTACGAAAACATTCTTATTGTGTTTTCTAATTTTTTTTTCTTTTGGGCCTCTATAATCGCAGAAGGATCTCGAATTTTCATTTATCTAGGATATCTGGGATCAACAAGTTCTGGCAATAAACAGTCAAAATAAAAGAATCTCAATTTTTTTCCATTTTTTTTGTTGCCAAAATATTAGATTACGAGTTATTGTTTCTGTTTTTTGCCCCTTCGCCATCCACTTTAAAAATAAACAAAAGCTTTTTTGTGTTATGTGCAGCTGGCCCTGCACTTGAAAATAATATTTGTGATTTTTATTTATGGTTGTTTTTCCATCTTTATTTAATTTCCAAAATGGATTTTTTTTAGTTTTGATTGCCTCATCTGAAGTAATATTTTTACAGGATGCTGAGCATTTTACTTCTACAATTCCATGATCATCAATTAGCGGCGATGCAGCTAAATATGCAAAATTTGGTTTTACGAATAAACCGCAACATTGGACTTTCAAATTCTTTTACAAAAGTTTACTAAATTTGTTTCCAGGGGTACGGTATATTCACTGAAAAAGTGTGGATTGTGAAGGCGCAGATGACCACAGCTGTGATGGTAAACAAAATAATAATAAAAAAAATCCGAAAAGCAGAAAGAAAATAATGCTGAGGGGGAGATTGTAAACCGTAGTGAAGACCAGATAATAAACGTCACAATCAATCAGTGGGTAAAGGGAGGGTTTATAGTGTATTCCTCCGCGAATGGGAGGAGTTAAAGGAGCATTGGGGGGGGAAGTGTAAATTATTTCAATTTTTGGTCTAAAATACTGTTTTTACACATTTAAAAAAAAAA
>JAPMOR010064452.1:672474-694092 GCA_026543865.1 Argiope aurantia | reverse complement strand
ATGCATATAAGAAAGACATGACCGAATCTCCATGGCCGAAGGGTCATGGCACAGGTCTCATGATCAAGATATATATATATAAAATATTTCCGCTTTTTTATCTTTTGCCACATAACTTTAATGGCTTTTGTACCTGTGCTGACTTTTGACTGTGCTTTTTGAATCCGAGCAGCTTGTTTAATATTCATATCAATATGGATTACAAAAATCACTACCATAAGTTTGGTTTATGGAACGATAGCTTAAATTACATAAAAGTAATACTACCATGTTAAATTTAATTTTTTGTTGACCAGTTGGTTGACCGGGATTGATGGTTTCTAAAATTTCAGTAAAGTATTTTGTGTAACTTTGTTTCAATACCTGAAAAAAATATTTTTAAACTCCTAGATAGATATTAAATGTATAGTGTGAGTTAAATGTCTATAAACATTTACATTGTTCAGTTCATTCCACTAGGCAATTTACCTAATTTTTTTTATCTCTATCTTTAAACATCCAAGTATATCGCAAGAAAGAGTAGTGGTGTTTAAACACACTTAACATTTTTTTCACTAATGCTTGATTTAAAAATCTTAATAAGTACAACCCAATTTCAAGAATTATAATAATAAATGGAATATAATGAATGAATGGAAAATAATCCGAATCTTTAGCAATGGATAAAAAACCAGATTGAGATATTAGTAACGAAAACAATGAAAAGACTGGCTTTATTTTAGCGAGGAAACATATTGCTGTACAATCACCTGAAACATTTTTTTAACTATTAAAACCCTTTTTAAATATTAAAAATATTTTTAAAATTAAAAATAGAAAAAGAAATTACACGACAAGATAATTTATATCATTGGAAATATAAGGTTTTGAACTTGAAGATGTAAAAATTATTCTTGTCGAAGCATATTTATAGAAGGAATCGTGAGAAACACCAAAGATTCAATAGTTAAAATTCCACTTAAAAGAATTGCTTCCAGATGCACATTATCACACCCCTATGTATAACTCTGCCATTTTTTTGTAATTCAATATTGAACAATCTGTCCTGCACGCATGTACACACACATACACCTACGCACTTTTATATTATTAATAGATATTTTTCAAGTCAGTTTCATTTAGAAGGTAAGAAAATAAAAAAATAAAAAAATCTCTATTTTATTTTATTTTCATTTTTTGCTTTCTTTTCCCCCTGATTTGATGGACTCTCCCTACGGACTGCAACCTCAACCGCTGACTACCGACAAGAAAGAAACGTCTCTTTGTTGGAGAAATTTATGGTCGCTGTAACGGGCATAAATTCAGTCCGGCGTAGCTTTTTTTGGCATCCAATAGGCTATTCGTATGGATAATTTTTATGATAGGACTAAGTGACGCAGAAAAAAGTAACTGCGTAACAATCAAGTGGCTGCGGAATGACTTTAAAACGAACATTTAATTTTGTTTTCTCTTTGCAATTGGGTTAAGAATATATTTCTACCACTGAATAATGTCTTCCAAAAGAAAGTAGGGTTGTTTTCTTTCTTGGCTGCTTTGACGTAAGAGAGTATGTATGCAACCCATTTCAACTTTCGCAGTTTTACTCTGCTATCCGTTACCTTTAACCTGGCAATAAAGTAAAGCATCATCTTTAGCATTAAAAAGGACCAATAAACCAGTAAACATCTTCAGTGCCTCAAATATATTGAGACATTAATGTAATTGGCAGTTATTCAAATGTTAATGTAAATTGGTGCAAATTTTATTAGCAAGTTTATATATTTAAAACAATTCTGCTTTTTCACCTTTATTTTCCAGAGATATTGGAAAATAAAACCTCCACACAATCCTAAGCCTCAACAACTAGACCGACATCGTTAGATTTATTTAATTAATTTCGCCACTGAAAGTGTATAGTAACCAACCAGAATGCCCTATTTTATTTTGTAAATATAATTTTAAATAATTCTTAACTTGTTGTGATAAAATATAGTTCATTAAAGTTGATTGATGTTCTAATACCATTAATATCGTGAGCAAAGGACGAGTCGCCGATAGCGGCATATTTTATATTGGAAAGGTTTAATGGCTTAATTTTAGAATATATATAAAAAAGAATTTTCCAGATATGGAAGTATAAAAGGACTCTGAGAGACAGATTTTCAGTTCAAATTCCTGAATATTTCAATGCTAGTAGGAGTTAATGTTAATAAAAATAATGGAACACCCCCGTAATTCTTATATTTATTATCGCATCATCATAAAATTAATGTTCAACGGTCATTTCGCAGTTAGATAAAAAAAACCTGATTACTCAAGTCAATTAACATAGTTAATTAATTAGTATCAGAATTTTTCCACTACGGAAATCGAGATTTTTCAGTAATTCCAACCAATATGCCTTTTTACATATGTATATCAAAGTTCATTCCAAATTTCGTAGTCGTTCTACAAGTATTATTTATGAAAACTTCACTTAAAACAGAACAACCTGCTAAGGGCCATATACTACTAAATACACCTCAGACAATAAACCTGCGCAATAATACGACAAAAAGTGCATTTTTGTCATTTTATTGCGCAGAAATTTCAAAATGTAAATTGTTGTTCTTTATATGAATATTCAGTTTCAAATTTTAACTAATATTTGATTTTTTTTATTAGAAATTTACGCATTTCAGTACCTTTCAAAATATTTTTGAAACTGCTTCTATACTTGATCCGGTTATAAATATGTCAATACCGCCTAAAATTTTTAATTGTGAAGGAAATCCATTGGACCCAATATTTTTAAATGTAATTTTGTTTCATTGATAAAAAAACTAATCTGCATACTAACATTTAAGCAAATGAATCTATCAGTTTTTTATATAAGTGAGGAAATTTTATTTTCTCGATGAAATGATTGTTGATCAAATTGAAAGTCCATTAAGCTGAGATGTTCTTTTTTATGATAAAATTTTAATTACACTTTGGTACTTTGGTTTTAAATAGATTTCAACAATATTTTAATCGTATCGATAGAGTAAGTAAATATAAGATTTTAATCTACAGAAATAAGAAAGAAAATTCAATTGACTTCATCTAGTTAAAATAACTGCATACGGGTAATATTTATGGTGATGAAACAATTCATCATTTTAATCTTTGAAAAGATTTGAAAAATATCATTAAAAAAAGTTCAAAGCAAGTTACACAGAATACCCATTTAATACAAAAAGAAAACTTACTTAATTGCTTATTTAAGTTATTTTTACCACTTCATGAAATAGAGAATGAAAAAAAAAAAAAAAGTTCGTCTAAGAAGCGGGATAAAAAACATACATTGGTAAAAATTTTTTTTTAAACATTGTATGAAGAGAGCATTTAAATCTTTCATTTTAATCTGTAAAGAGAAAATTTTTTCTACTTAAAAATTATTTCTCCAATTTATCAAAATAAAAGAGTCCGTGATATATTTTTTTTTTCTGCTAATACTCATGTTTTTTTGAAATCTCTTCTCGAATTCTTTAATTTTCTAATACATTACATATTGAATTTTGGCTGAGATTCAATGGGATTATAGAATTGTAACTAGTGATTATTTCAAAATAGATAAAAATTAAAATAAATTAACTGGATTGGTCTCCCCAAAACTAAATAACTCTAATAATAGTTACAAACCTCACACACACACACGTTTGACTTGAATTTAGCATTTACTGAGTCTATCTTGCTTTATTTGGCGATTAATTCCTGGCATACGGATAATTGCATCTGAAAATAAAATTTCTGTTTTAGAAGCGTTTCTCTCAAACAATTGAAACTCAGATTTGATACAAAACTACACTTGTAGGCACAAAATCCCATACCATGTTTGATACATTTAAGTTATTGCCTGTTTGAAATATTGTGTTTACATGCTTTTGAAAGTACAAACCGACAGATGGTCAACCTCTTGGATTTCGTTCAAAATTTGATTGGTGTTTACACTAAAGATGTTAAATCTGTATATTGAATTACATCCATCTAGCTCTGTTCGTTTTGTAATTATCGAATTAGTTTATATATTCAGACAATCAGACAGATAAACTTGATCTGAATGGAATTTGCTAGAAATCTACAAATTTAATGTAAAGACCTATGCCAAATTTCATTCGTCTAGCTCAAAGGGGTTTTGAGTTATCTTTGTCGCAAACAGGCGGATATTTTTCAGAAATGTGTTTTTCAAAATCAGTGAGGTCTAAAAGATAAAGATTCGTCAAAATCCTGAATTCAAATTTTTTGACGATTACAATACTTTCTATATACTACGTATACGAGAAAGAAAATAGTAAAGAAGATTCCAATAGATTTTCCGAAACAACATAGCATGAAAATTGTTAAGTTTGATTCGTCAATATTTATTTTAAAAATTGCCCTTAATTATATTGTTACGAATTTTTACCGGGGTTCATTTGGATAGTGGAAGTTATATGGTGTGTAGAACGCTCAATCAGCAGGCGGCAGTAGAAAATAAAACAACGACGTTTATTTACACGAAGACACACAGGACAGCACAAAAGTGACAGCTATATACAGCACAGAGACGACTATCTTCAGCCGAGACGTGTAGCATACAACCAGAATCTACTGCAGACAGTAGCGCACAACTCAGTTCAGCACGAGCTTGACTCCGTCGCTTCCGACTACTCCGCTCCGTCGATTCCGACTACTACTTCGACGACTCCGTCCACTCTGTCTTCGACTTCTCCGACTCTCGATTCCTACTGACTCACTTCGTCTGGCAGCTGCAGCCCCTTTTATAGGTCTCAGGAGGCGAGGCTAGAAGCGTCTCAACCAACCAGGAACGTTCGAGGCGTATCTCGGTTCCTACTGGATGGATCGGGAAAATTCTCGATTTTTCGGGTATAATCTATTTTGGCGCCAAAGTCGCCAAATTCGTCGCCAAGTCGCCAAATGGTCGTCAAGTTTGTCATCAAGCTCTGGGACCTCCGACGCACACTCAGACTCCGTCTAATACCTATGATTTTAAAGCAGTCTTTCTGTTGTTGGAACAAACTATGCTGGGAAGCCGAATTGCAAGTTTGTAACAATATACTAGCGATAAGGTGCGCACAAAAATATTTAATATATCGTCTCAACTTGCATTAGTGCAAATGGAGGAATTAAAACGATTAAAAGTATTGTTGTAAAAAGCGCTCAAAAATACTGTCAGAAATTTAGTAGGATTAAAGAAAAAAAAATTCCTGGAAATGAAATTGAATTGATTGACTTTTTTCTCGAATTTTAAAGTAGCATAAAAGTATTTTTTTTAATGAAATAGTAGGTTTCTAAAATACAGATGAATAACATTAAATTTTGAATAATTTTTAATGAAGAATCCAATAAAAACCGGAAAAACTTATTTTGGGGAGCGCCTACTTCCCAAGAAGTAATTAAATGATAAATTTAGTAGAGTTAGGTGCAACAGCTAGCTCCTGCATCCTGCATATCGTCTCATGTATGAAGAACTTTACAAATATTATGCCAGACTATAAATGTTAATATGTTTCAGAAAAGAATACCTATCAACTTATTGAGAATTTGATGAATTAATGTAGAGTTTTGAGATGACACAATATGAAATTAACTAGAAATTCTGCAGAAAAATTAACAGAAATAAAATAATGCTTATTTAATAATAAAAACAGAAAAAAAACCTTCCTAACACTAAATGCAAGAATTTTAGTTTAATGGAAACTAAAAGACTTTTTAAAAAATTACGTCATTTCTCGTTCCTGAATTTAGAAATCAAAACTAATTGTATTTTAATATTTGTTTAAATAAAAAAAATCATAAAAGAATAAGCGAGTGAAATTATTGTAAAAAGCATCACTATAAAAACATTTGGTCAAAAGAAGTGAATAGAGTACAACTCCTCACAAGGAAAGTTTATTGAACTCTTCAAAGAAATCTGGACAGTCGTTTGATTATTCCAGTTGAAATTCCTCCCCACATAAAGAGAACTAATAGTAATAAAATAATAAGAAAATGAAATAAAAATAATCAAACAAAAGAAAAAAAGAACGTAGTGCTATGGCATGCGAGTTAAATGTGAAGGCGAATGAAATGATTGACAGAGCCGCCGAATTCCAAAGCTCTCATAAAGTTTGTTTTCGTCGTTTGGCCGCAGGTCGCGCAGGCCAATGAGAAGAGCGGAAATGCGCCTTGACGTCACACGCTCCCGGCATCCTCTATTCGTCCTTGACCTGCGAAATATTCCTCTCATGAAAGGAGGATAAAAAGTGAAAAAGCCCGAAAATTCCGTTCAGAACATTTATGACGTTGGAGCATTTCATCTTAATATTTCTTCCCCCTTTTTCAGTATTATATTTTTTTCTTCTTTTTCTTTGCAGCTGTGACTTGCAGTCCGATGAGGTTTGGAATGTAGTCTCGCAGACCGCGGCATTTTTGAAAAGTTCTATTGAAAAGGAACTAAGTTTTTGTTTCCATAAAGGTTATACGATTATTTTATAGGCCATCAAACTGGCAGACTGCTTATTCGGAACCTTATACTCACTCCACACTTCAATTCCGATATCAGAAAATGGGTGTGGGCTTTCAATTATTCAAACGTCAGATTGGATGCATAAATTCTCATTTTATTCAAACAGTATATTCAGCTTCGATTATCCAAACAACAAACAAATGGATGCATAATATATAAGTATGAAATTTCTCCATCCAATGTTAATATTTCATAATATAGTGGTTCATATTTGCATCACGATAATTTTGTTTCTTTTCTAATATTGCACTATGTAATATTTGATTAATAAATTCGCTTAGCTGCATTATAAAATTGGAAGAGAACAATTTTTAGTATATAAATTTCAAATGAATAATTGAATTTTATATACTAAATACGAATTGGTACAAAAAACATTGAAGAAATAAAATAACATTGAAGAACAAATTATATTTTTATCAAACGAATAATACGAATTTTTATCAAAGAAAAATATAAAATTATTAATGAATGATACAAAATTTAATTTTGTTTTATTCTTTTGTTCTTTATTTTAAAAACGCATAGTAAAAATAAACAAGATCGTTTGCATTATAATAAAACTGCTTTACGTAGTTTAAAATTTAATAAAATCGTTTGATTTTATAATTCTAATAAAATAAAAGGAAAAGCTATCAGTAGCATCTTTAATTGATTTAAAGTAAAAATAAATTCAGAATAATGCACAAAAAATTGAGTGGCCCTATTTTTTTTTCCCCCAACTTTCACTCTGAACAAATATTTTTAAAAGCAATGACTAAAATATAAAACATTACGTAAATTACTAAACTTTTATTAAAAAATAACTTCTTTCTAATCGATAATTCACTCTCTAGAAAATTTAATATACAATATTATAGAATTTAGTGGATATTGAAATGACTCTATCTTTTTTCCCACCACTGTATTCAATCACCGATCTAGATTTTGATCAATGATTCTATTTTTTCAAAAGTATTAGACTTGGACGAAGGAAAATAATTTCGGATAAAAACAAGGTGGTTAAAATATTTCATAAATGATTCATATTCTTAAATTTAAAAAAACATTTTTTTTTTCTTTGAACGTACATAAAAAGTTTAGGTTAGACTCAATTATTTCAGCCTGCACCATTGAGACTAAAGTTTTAAAATTGTTTTGGCTGCCTACTTGAGTTATTCTTTCTTGGGAGTTTGTACACGTAGTTTTAGTAAACCAAGGAACCCGATTCTGAGTTGTAAAATTAGGTTTTATGTTGGAAGGAAACCACCATATTCCCACGTCTTTTAGAATGCCGGAAAAACTTTCAGAATGGTATATTTCTTTCCTGGAACTGTTTTGTGATTCTTTGAAGTTCTGACGTAGCCATGAGGCTGCCACTTTAGTAAAACACAAGTATGAGAGTACTTCTCTCAACACTTTAACAACTATATTTACGCAACATGGTTTATTTTGTGTGTCTTATTTTTTAACCGATTGGATCTACAATTTTTAAGTCATAAATCATATATCGAAATTTAATCTCGTTAACTGGATGCGTTTTTTTTCTTCTTATATTAACATGTTTACTAGTACTTGAACAAACATATCTATTGATTTCTGCTTGATGGATTTCCCCCAAAATTTAAAATGAATCTATAGTTTTGAAGATCTTATATCATTCTTTCGATTCATCGCATTTTCACAGACAGAATGACTTCAAGCAGAGATATTTTCCAAATGTTTTTCCTAGTTCGATAAGCCTGCTGAATAGAAATTCGTCGAAATCTCGTGGTCGAAATCTCGTGGTCGATCTTTCTGATGATTCTTATACAAAGAGGTAATCCTCTAAAGAAAAATATGTCTTTATGGAAATTTCCTTAACTATTATTACCAGGAATGTATTTTAAAATTTTTATTCGCCCACCATAGAGAAAAGATATCAATGATTCGAAACTTTTTTCTTCTTACATTCATCTACAAGCACAAAAAGTTCCATTTTCCCGTCTGTAAAATTTGTTGACATATTGAAAGACAAAATTTCCTTGCCTAGGGCATTTTTCCATACCTCAAACGGGTTTCTAGCAAGTCTTTCATCCTGTCTTTCAGGAATAATAAACATATCTCAGAGGGTTATTAAAGGAATGATGATTTCATAATGATGCATGTATTAACTTTCATTGAATTTTTAAAAAGTAATAAAATAATGCATGAATTGAAGTGCTTAAAAACGTGTTCAAAATTGATATATTTGAAGCTTTTACAAAGCTGCATTCTTATAACCATACTTGCACACGAGCGATCCGTTTCAGTACTTCTGATATCAAGCCATCGGCAAAGATCCACAACATCTACAAGAGACTTGTTATACATAGAAGAAAAGAAACCCAATATATAAAAATTAACCGGTGTCAAATCAGGTAATATAAGAGCAAATTCAACAGGTACTTAAATTCTAATTCACTTACTAAGTATTGTAGCATTTATTATCTTACAACTGACTATGGTGAGAAGGAACACGATATAGTTGCGACTACATCTGTAGAAATATTGCCAAAGGTCAAGGTGTTCAGTTATGCTGCCGTTCAAAAAGCTGAACATATCAATCATCACTTAATATATTGTTGTCCAAAATAGGACTAACCAAAGAGTTTCTAAAAACCAATTGTAAGTCCTATAAAATACTATATCAGGTAAATTGTCAATAAGTTTAGTTTATTTATATTATTTAAATTTGTGCTTTCATTTACTTATATTAATGTTCGTCTTTGAAGCAATAAAAGTTTTTTTTTTTTTAGATGAACCTCATGACTTTGAACATTGTCAGATGGTACAGATCTGGTACTTTTTATTCTAGCATCCATGCCCATATAAAGGTCAAGATGCTTAATATTCGAAGTCAGATTTAATGTGCACAAGGTCCATGTACACTTAAAGTTTTTCCGATAGATTTGAATTTTGAACGAACTTAAAACTTGACCACCAACCGCCATCGTTAATATTAGGATTCGGCTATTCCGCAAAAAATTAATCGTCTCATTTGTTTTAATAAGTTTTCCGTACAAACTTTTCTCACACCCGTCACTTTAACTTCAATTAAAAATGAACCGATGTATTTAATTCTATAAGTGTTCGAATGCACAATTCCCGAAGTCGAGATTTTAAATTCTATAAATCAGAGCAATGATCTCTACGAAACTTTCTCGCATATTTCACGAAATATTCTGTTATTCCTTCGCTGAAAATTGTGGGTAAGGCCTTAAAGCCAATATAAAGATTTTTATTACCCTCGGATTCAGAGACTGGATATTTTATGCTTCGTAGCATAGAGAAGAAAAGAGGGTCTAAATTTTTGACATCTTATTTCGACAGATTATAATAGATATTGCTTTACAATATTTTTGATAAAATCACATACCTATTTCCATTTATCTCATTGTGTATTTGAGTTGTAGCTTTTGCATGCAATCTGATACATAACTACATTTACGATGCTAAAATTGTGTATTAAATTTTATATCCCTATCTTTTTACGTTTTATAGTTCTTGTATTGACTTGTTCCTCGATAGACAGATAAATTTCCTCCAAATAGAATGCATTCAAAATTTGATAGAAATTTGAATATTTGCTATTAAGATCATATTTATTACCGCGTTCCTAATTGTATCTGTGTTATTCAAAACATTTTTGAGTTATCGTATTCACAGAAAAACATAACAAATAATTCCAAAAATGTGTTTTCCGTAATAGGAAATATCTAAAACTTGAAAGTTCAGTAATATCTTGGTTAGAATACTTTTTGTTTAAATACGTAAAAGTTAAAAAAAAATCATTGAATTGATTTCCTACACATAACGTATCACAATTTTACCTTTTGTGAAAAATTTATTAATGCATTTAGTTAGATAAATAGTTTGTACACATTGCTTCCAAAGTATCAACTTTACTACCAGATCAAGGCGATCTTCTATAATGTTGGGTTACATATGTTCCTTAAAAAATTAACAAATGATTAATTGTTCGTACGCATCGCTCAGAACAACTGTGTTGGTCATTAATTTGCAATTAAATCCACTTATAACGAATGGCACGTGTCAATATCAGAATTGCCACCCCTTCCTATCTTTCCGCGCGTTTTCTTATAAAAGAAAATTCTCTCTTCAAACAAAAATGACAAAGATGCAAAAAAGTGTCACACTGTTGTTAAAACAAAGCGGAAAATTAAAGCAAAGAACTTTGACACCAGAAGACATCACGGAAGTACTTTTCCAGTTAATAATGCACTCAAGACTAATTAAAAGATATTTAATTACTTCTTTGTTTTAATTTGAAAGCGTAGGCTGGAATTAATGTTTTTTTTTTTTCACTGCTAAATGCTCAGGTCAGCAGGTGGAACGTCTTTGTTTCAAGAATTCTAGTAACTAAGCAACCAGTCGTTAAAGCTATTCAAGTAATTAAGTGCATATAAAAAGAAAAGAGGTGATATCGAGTAATTAAAGCTCGGCATTGCTTCATAAGATGAAAGAAGAACTCAATTGTTTGCAACATGATTAACTGACAAATAAAAGTAAGGGGAGAGACAATAAAAAATATCTCAGTTGTTTACAAACAATCTGCTATAATCCGCGCAATTTAATGTTTTAAAATTTTTATTAAAATAAAATTAGTGTAAAATTTTTTTAAAGGATTATGTATAGTATACAAATATTCACAAAAACAGTAATTTTATGTATTTTATGATTTAAAAAAATGTTCACTACATTACGTATATTTTTTTAAAAAATTAACAATTTAATATTTTTAAATTCTTATACTTTGTTGTAGTTTTTGATAAATATTTTGATAGTTAAAATTTATCGTCTTCTTTTTATGTCACAATGAAGAAAAGCTCTATTAAATGAACACAGATTTTTAAATACAAATTTAATTCGCGATCGATATTCTTTTATTATTTTCTATATAACTTTATGTTTTTATTGTAAAAAATATATTTTATTAAAATAAAAATTTTTAAATTAGATAAAATTTTACTTTTTAATTCTCATATTTTGTGGTAGATTTTCATAAAGATTTTGTTAATTAAAGTTTATCGTCTTCTTTTTATATCACAATAAAAAAATAAACTCTATTAAATGAACACCAATTTTAAATACAAATTTAATTCGGAATCGTTATTCTTTTGTTATTTTATATATAACCGTATATTTTTTATATAAAAAATAGATAATATTAAGTAAACAACGAATAATTCTGTCTGAAATTAGGGCATCTCATTTGTAAAACTATTGTTTGGATTGCGATTTGATGAGATGCAGAATTAGAACAAATCTTTCTTAAATTTAGTTAGAAATAATATCTGCTAATAATAGGAGATGATGTGTGCGTGTGTCCCTGTGTAATGGTATTGGACAGACCGCCTCACCCAAAGCTACCAAATTTGATACTCAGGTATACTTTGGGGGTTGAGCATATATCAGAACGATGTTTTTAAAGATCTAATTAATTAAAAATTAAGCAATATTTTGAAGTTTTTTTGTTGATATACACCAAAAATATTTTTACACAATTTTGAAATCCGAAAAAAAAAAAAAAAAGACGATGTCTCTTTGAAGATTTTATTTTGATTAATTTATTTGTCATGTGATTTTTTTTCTCTAAATATTGGCGGTTTTTAACAACATATTTCATTGTTACAACGAAATTAAAACCACTTTTATTATTCCATCAAGTATTTAATTGTGAGATTTTCTTAATATGTTAAAAGCTAAAGAGTGATGCTTTTTATTATCTTCACATTTTCCATGTGGAATAAGAAAGTGAACTTATAGTACTGCGAAAAATGACATTCAATTAGAAGACAATCTACCATGACAGGTACTCTTATAATGGCGCATCATGAAATTCTTTCAGAAGGCTCATTTACACAATTAATAGAACATGTGTAAGGTTATTAATAATATCTATCATATAACAGTTCTAATGTCTATCACAATTCGATGCTTAAAATTACTTTTTTTGAGGAAATCATGGACGTTACCGTTGCGAATATGATTAAATTAAATGCAACTAACATTATCGGTGAACTAGTTGATAGTCAAAGAAGGTTAATAATTTATAGACATCAAAATATAGTATCTGATAAATGGTGCTTCTTTCTCGGGAGCTGAAACTCGTTTAATCTGTCCGCTCTTGTGAAAAAAAGAAATGTATTTCCCTTTTCAACGTGATGTCTACTTCAGTTTAGTGAAAATTACGAGACTTGTTTCGATTGACAGTTTCAAATATTCACAGTGAAATTCTTAAGACCGAAATTTCACGAAATGAGGTTTCTTTTCTTGTCAGCTTGGCAGATGCTTGGAAGATTCTCTATAGTGTTTTATAAGCAGTCAGAACCAGAGATACATTCCATTGTAGAATACATAAATATTTAAAAAAAATACAAATCGCCTGTAGAACTTTGATTATCCGAGATGAGTGGCACCATAATTCACCTCGGAAAATCGAAAACACTCCAAATAGGACTTGTGACTCCTTTCTTTCATCAAGGTCTTTCAAAATTGTTTATTTGAAATTATAAGAATTAATCCTCAAACATAACCACGTATCTGCCGATGCATTGTCCGAGCAATCCATTCTTGGAAACGCAAGGAGAGAAAAAAACACATATGGCACAATAGAAGGGTCATTAAAAGATCAAGTCTTATAAGAGTGGTCAAAAGATCAATCACTGTTAAGAGGTTTCGTGTTTCCCTATTTTCTTTGTATTTTTTTTTTCATAGTCTCTTTAAGGATGCTCTCAAAAGACCAATTCTCTCTGTTCAACAGTTCTCGGAACTTACTGACACATTTACTGTGCCATTTTAATTTTTTTTACGGTTCTAAAATTAGGAAATGTACTGCTATTATTCCCCTCCCCCAACTGGATAATTAACTTCATGAGTTATAAAAGATCACTTCCTCATTATGATCTTTTGCAGGCCTTTCCATCTTGGCAATAGGTTCCAATGCAAACGATTGCGTCGATATCTCTTATGAGTTTATATCGATTGATTCATTATTCTTAACACTTAGAAAAATACCTAATAAAGAGAATTCTGCATTTATTAATTTATATTCAAACTCATTATGAACATTGGCATAGTGAGGATAACAGGCATCCATGGTACGATGTAGAAGAGTAAATAAAAGAGTTCCTCAGTTGCCATCAATTGCTTAGCAAATTTGGAGCGCACCAGGGGTAGGGGCACAGTAGTATTTTTTCGTCACCTCGTGATTCCAAAAAATGAATTTAAAAAAGATAATTTAAAAAATAATATTAAAGCAATAATCTGTTTTTCTTGATGGCGCTTCATAAGACTGGCACCCGGGGCGTTACAGCTCCGTCCCATCCTTTGTACAACGGTCGTTATGTCATTGTCACTATTAATGGCGCAACGACAGTCATCATCGTACAGATAGACGTCTCAGCGACTTCCTGTATAAGTAACATAAAAGAGGCATTATATTTAAATATTTTCCAAGTTCTATTCCTTTTACTGTCTTGTATACTATACTAATATGCTATAATAAATAAAATATTACAATCCCAAAAAAAATTTGAACTCATTTTGATAAATCTTCACGTTTCAGACCTTTCTCAGTTCGAAAAATACATTTTTGGTATTACGTGAATAGGATAACTCAAAAGTGCTATAAGCTAGATGGACAAAATTTGGTATATGGACTTTAAATAAATTTTTTTAAATAAATTTTGAACTGAATCCCTTTAGAAAGAGTCTGTCTGTCTGTTCAATTGAACTCTATAACTATAAAACATAAGTGAACTGAATAACTCAAAAACGCAAGGAGCTAACCAGATAAAATTTGATCTGTTTAACATCTAATAGCTAAATATTATTAATTCATTCTTATCTATTTTTAATCAAATCTGTCAAAGAGTTGATTTTCTGATGGCCTGTAATTTCGCATCCATGCAAATCCAATAAGTCATAAACTTGATTAATTATCAACTCATATCAATGACTTTAATCAATGAAATTCGACATGTCACCTTGTGATTTGTGATAACAACTCTAGTTCCCTGTAAAATTTTAGTTCCAATCGGCAGGAAAAAAAGGGACCGAAATGCATATTCGTTTGATACATTCAGTAAAATTGCTAATTTCAAGCCAAGTATCTATATTTTGTTCCTATTGCTCGCCAATGCCATGCAAAAAAGTCCACAATTTTATGCGAAGGAGAGGGATAAGAACTTTATTGGAGAGTAGGTGAGAATTTTCAAGGAGATCATTCCCGCTTATTATATGTTTAGTGTTTAGCACATTATTAACCCATATTTTCTTTTTAGGACATCTACTTTAATGAATGCCTTTTCTCTACTACGTAAAATTGCTACAAGGATTGTTCAGATGAAAAGGTACGAAACGACACTGTGGAGTTTCCCAAACGACACGTTTTCCCAAAGTATACACCATAGGCCTGAGTACAACGATCCCATTGATTAACGAGCCGAAGGATTCCTTGTTCCCAGAATTCCTGTGGCCGTGACGAGACCCACTCCTTTACAGCGTCTTTGAGTTCGCCGTCCGAGTTGAAGCGCTTCCCTTTCAGATTTTTTTTTCAGGGGACCAAACACATGAAAATCGCAGGGCGACATGTCTGGGCTGTAGGGAGGATGGTCGAGCGGCTCCCACTTGAACATGGCCAGTTCCGCGTTTGTGACCCTGGAGACGTGTGGACGCGCTTTATCATGGAGCAGAACCACACCCTCCGTGAGCAGCCCTGGTCTTTTGTTCTTGATGAACCTGCGTTGTCTTCTGAGTGTCTCACAGTACACATCGGAGTTAATGGTTCTTCTGTGATCGAGGAATTCAACAAGTAGCGTCAATTGGGCGGCGCTCTTTATAAGAGCCTCTTTTCTCTCCTGCGCATGCGGACCGTCGTGCATGTTCCGATCTACTCCGAACACTCTAATCGCATCTCTAGATGTCTCGCTACGTTTTCCCACTTAATCCATTTTATTCACTGGTAATAAATATGGAATTTTATAGTCGATTTTTCCTTCATTTATTGGAGAATTATAAGTTTGAAATTTTCGTACTTGTGCGATCTGAATGACAGTTCATTATTGTAATATATTCAAAATCAAATAATGAGGTAATCGATTAATTTATTTAAATTTTACTTCATTAGAAGTTAATTACATATTAGCCATTTTTCTCTTCATATGATATTTGGAAGTCTGATTTAGGGAATAATGTGTATGATATAGACCTAAAGTGTTGATATGAAAAACACTCTGTCAAGATAGTATCTTCGCAATGTTTTGATTGTCATAAAATCGGTTGAAGACCTGTCTAAGCACAATTTTGACCCATCATCAAATTTCAAGAGATTAAAAATAGAAGACCAAATACTCAGATAGTCATAAATGTTTCTAGAGCTCAGATTTTTATTTTTAAAGTTCCATACAAGGGAGTTGTTCGTTTCGTAGAAAAGGAAAACTGTTACTTTAGTATTGATTGTTTGCTTACGAAATGCCGACATTTGACGTTAATCTAGAGTTTTAATGAATTTACTATGCGATGTTTTGCGATTAACCGTTAACAGTACAAGTATTAGAAAATCGAATATGCATTTTGGATGCCTTAACCCGATTTACAATTTTAGTCACAAGAACACATACCAAATTTCATTTATTCAAGTCATTATATTTTTGAGTTATCGCATTTACATGCATGCAGAAATACAGACCGACAGACGATCAACCTCCTGGCAGATTTGGCTCAAAATTCGATACAGATCTACATTTTAGATGCTTGTGTACCAAATTCCATCTATTTCGTTCTTTACATTTCTTTGGTATCGTATTCACTTATACTCGAAAAGGCAAACAAATTTCCTCTGAATGGATTGTGTTCAAAATACGTTAGAAATTTACAAATTTTGCTGTAAGATCATATATCAAATATTCCCCTTCTAGCTTTTTGAACTATCGTGTTCTCAGATATAATTTCGAAAATGTGTTCTTCAGTCTCAAGGAAATGTGAAGCGTGGAGATTTGTTAGAGTAACCAGTTCTAATTTTTTGAGGATTACAAATACTTTATCTTTCGCTACGAGAAAGTAAAAATTACAATATTTATTTCATATTCTTTGTCTACTATTTTATGGGGACGGGATCTGCTAATTGAAGGTGATAAATAATTTTTATTAATTTTGAAGGTGAATATTTAGAATCTAATGCAATAATAAGCAGACAGAGTGAAATTTTGAAAAGAAATGCATAGAAGTACAATCTATTTTCACTAATTTTATGAATTTGAAGTCCCGCACAGAAAAGAAAGATATCAATTAGCTTATTTTTTTTTCTTTTCTAATTTTATTTCTCACTAATTTACAGCTTCGCAGGGATAAAGGGAAACTGGGAAAAAAAATCTTTTCTGCCCACCTCAATGTGTACTTTCATTTCTTAAGTGTCTGTAACCCAAATGTTGACTTGGCGGCTTTGAGTTTTTTTGTGAATATAAAGTTAATGATATAATAATCTAAAGTAAGTTTTTCAATGATTAATAATCACACGCAAGAAACTTTATTCGAAATTTTGCAATAAATATATAGACATGTACTGTTCTGTTAGACTTCAAATAATATTTCACGATCGAATGAATTGTTTCTAAATCTTAAATCGACATTAACGACGATTTATGAAGACTGTTATCGATTTTTCTACCGCTTCATCAAAACATCCTCGTTTAAATCACTTTAAGGAAATAAGATTAGAGAAAGGATTTCACGTGCGATTCTAAAAATAGGGAACTGTGCTATGGTGCCTCTCGAATTCTTTATCTGGATGGATCAAGCGAATCGTTCAATAGTGAATCACTTGAAAATAGTACAAGAAAAAGGAGAATTCCATCTAAAAAATCACACCGTTTTATTGATGAAAATTTTACTCAAAAATTATAAATCACCCTATAATATGTTTTATGTTAGCTATAAATATTTATAACATTTAGAATTAAAATGCATTTTAAAATAAGAGGTTGCGAAAGTAAACTTCTTTTTCAGAAATTTGATGGTAATTATTTCTTTACCGTCCATCGGCTAGATAGGTGACCGCTGCCTGGTGGTAACGACTTGAGCATGTAAACTGAAGCGTTTCAGGTACAAACCCCGTGAATTTTGGGGCATCTTCTTAGGGATATACAGTATTGCAAATCTGGATTTGAGGGTCAAATGTTTTTCTAATGGTGGTGGTGGTGTGAGGAAGAATGTAGAAGAGATAAATTGCTTTGGTGTTGTTTTCGTTATTTGATTATAGTTCAAAAGCGTGAAGATATCCCAAAAATGCAAATGTGCAACATTAAAACGAAATGCTAACTTAAAGAGTAACATAAAAATAATTAACATTGCATTGACTTCGCAATTATAACTACGCATTTTTCTAAAAAGGAGCATAATCAATTAAGAGGAAATATTTTGTGTTAATATAAAATTATACCAAAACCTAAATCATAGAGTATTGCATTATTTCAAAATTCTCATTTAAATTTGTTACCAAAAACAATCGAAAACGATAAAATTTTCTAAAGATAACCCTTGATATAAAATTTCATTTCAAATATTAACTCATAAAATCCATATCTGAAGTAAAAAAAAATGCCATGATCAGTTTCCTTTCTATATCAATCTTTGGAATATAAAATAAAATGATTTGAACAAAGAAAACTCAAGATTTTGATGCATCGAGAACTGTAAATATAGTGCTGAATATTCATAACACTCAAAATGCTAATACGAGGCTTAAAACTAATTGTTGTTCTTATACGGTTAAAATGCTGTATTTGTTCTATACTCTTTTAGCAATCATTTGTCAAATGTCATCAAGTTTTTTTCAATTATGAATTGAGAGTTATAATTTTTAAAACGAATTATTTATTGTTGTTGGCTGTCATGATACAAAAAAAATATCCTGCATTAAAATGACATTCCTCATTATTTACAAAAATTCAGATTATTTAAGGATATTGTTTAAGATTAATCAAATAAGCCTTTAATTCGGTAAAGCCTTAATTCGGTAAAGTTAAACATTTTGTAATTAAAAATTATACTATAAAACGATACAATTAATTTTATATCAAAAATTTTGCTTGCCTATTTTGACTAATAAAACTCAAATTAAGTGGTTTAATAAAATGTCTACTTTGATTCAAGCACAATTTAGATGAAAATTAAAATATCTTTAATTTAAATTTCTAAGAAAAATTTCAGAAAGGAAAAAAAAAATTAGCATATTTTGAGTTATGATCAATAATATCGACAGCTGTTTAAAAAAAATGCTTATAATTTTTTCCTCCGAGTTATATCGCAAAAAACATCCAGAAATGCTTTGCCCATTCTAAAATACAACATGGCAGTATTAACTGATACAATCATTAATTTTAAATTATAATTCTGTAAATTTAATCTTTTATTGAAGAAATAAATTTTCAAATACTTCTAGTGCCAAATTTAAATTTCTTTGAATTGTCTTTTAATAGTATATCTTCAACGAAGTATATCATTTAACAGAAGATCTACCTCCAATTTTTTGAAAGAGATGAAATTCCAACTAGAGAGATTTGACAATCTGTGGGGGATGCTGTACGGAGAAAGAGAGGGAAGACAGTGCAGTGTGCAAAAATATTATTTCTCTAGTTGGCAGATAATCTAATATATAAAAATGAATTTTTGTTTGTTCGTATTTTATACGCTGCCATGCCCTTCATCAGATGGCGATAAAACTTGGTCAACTTATTGCTTCTCCTTGCGCGAAGGTTATAGAAATAGTACAATTATTATCTCTAAAGTAAAAAAAAAGTATATTATTATATTTCTCATTTATATATCATTCAACTTCAGTGAATGTACAAGGGGTGTTCAAATGAAAAAGTACGAAACAACACTGTGGGAAAGAAATGATAAATGAAGACTTTATTCAAAGTATACACCATAGATCTAAGCACAACGATCTCATTGATTAACGAGTAGAAGGATTCCTTGTTCCCAGAATTCCTGTGGCCGTAACGAGACCCAGTCCTTCACAGCGTCCTTGAGTTCGGTGTCCGAGTTGAAACGCTTCCCTTTCAGATGTTTTTCAAAACCATTAACTCCGATGTGTACTGTGAGACACTCCGAAGACTAAGCAGGTCCATCAAAAATAAAAGACCGCGGTTACTCATCTAGGGTGTTGTTCTGCTGCATGATAACGCGCGTCCACACGTCTCCAGGGTCACTTACGCGGAACTGACGAAGTTCAAGAGGGAGCAGCTCGACCATCCGCCCTACAGAGCAGACATGTCGCCCTGCGATTTTCATGTGTTTGGTGCCTTGAAAAAAAATCTGAAAAGGAAGCGCTTCAACTCGGGCTGCGAACTCAAGGACGTTGCGAAGGACTGGGTCCGTTCACGGCCACAGGAATTCTGGGAACAAGGAATCCTTCTACTCGTTAATCAATGAGATCGTTGTGCTCAGGTCTATGGTGTATACTTTGAATAATGTCTTCATTTGTACCCACAGTGTCATTTCGTACCTTTTCATTTGAAAATCCCTTGTATTCATTGTGACAAATAAATAAATATCATTCTTTCTATCATTCCTAATTAAAGAAGATAACTCAAATCTCAAACAGTAATTCCGAAGTTATTTCTTCTGATTTATAAAAAGTGCCGTTTTCGGGACTTACATGATGTTAAGCAATATTATTTCTTTCTGAAATATAATTTATCCAATTCCTATATATTTTATTACATTCATTTATTTGTCACAAAGTTCGAACACTGAGCGTTTATTTAGATAATAATATGCACAAATGTGCATATGAAGGTGTAATGAATCATATTAAATAAACAAATAAATAAATATGTTCTCATGAATTTAATAAAACAAAAAGTTAACTTAAAATAAATTCTTAAAATATTGACTAAAAATGTGTTAAAAACTAAATTAATCAAAAAGAGGCCCCTTATAATGTGCACTGCAAATGCTCAAATCTGCCAATGTTAAGAACTTAAATGCCCCCATTTTACCAACCGATATTGGAGGTTCTAAATATTACACGATAATCTACAATCTTTGTCATGATATCCTCACAATATTGAACAACGTCATATGAATATTGTACAATATAGTGCGATATCAGAGGGGATTCTTCTTCCTGAAATAATACTCTCCTGTAACATCTAATGTCTTCTGAGAAAATCATGATATTTAAGTTCAATTTTAACTTCCGCTTAATATAACCATGCTGCATTTATTAAGGGCATAAAAATAATTTTTCTATTTGAAATTCCATATCAGTACAGCAACTACATGTAAAATATGATGTCTAATAATTCGGAGGAAATAATTGTGTATTAGGAGAGTTTCTGTTAAAATTCTACATATTTTCTCATTCTAACTCTCCCCCATTATTTCAATTTTCGTTCGAAAGTGTTCCTTTTTCTTTTAACACACGTTCATCAAACAATTAAAAAAAACACGTGACTCTTCAAAATCGCGATTACATTACTTAAGAATAATTTAACTATACATTTTCCTTTTTCCGATATCACTCCATTTTATCTGCAAAAAAAAAAAAAAAAAAGTTAGCATTAATGAAACAGAAGTTAAAAATCTGTCCCTGTGTTTCGCGCAGTCATAATCGAACTCTTTTTGACTGAGATCCCCAAACGAGGTGCGGAAAGAGACGATAAAACATAACTCCCCCTCCATAGCAAGCGCAATGCGATTTTGAGTCTCATTAGTCTGGCGCCAGTATCTAGCTACTGCTCCTCGATCGGCCGCTAGGGGAAAAGATCGTCTGCCACTTCCGGTTCGCTTGTTCCGCTTTAATTAACTCAACTACCATTTTGACACTTCCGTTTCGGTCCTGCAACGACTCTGGTCTTCTTCGATTCCATTTCTCATCGTCGAAGGAATAATAATAATAGGAATAGGTGACAGGTCCCCGAACACGATTCTTTGACTTTCTGCACCGAGAATCATCTGATATTCTGTCTTTTATAGTTCACCATCTGATTTTGACATTTCATACGATAGGAAACAAACACAGGGTGCAATGTACTACGACCAGACAATCTTCAATAAGACTTACCCCAAAATAAGGCAAT
>JAPMOR010064452.1:631589-672374 GCA_026543865.1 Argiope aurantia | reverse complement strand
TATATATTACTTTGGTATGTAAAAAGAAGAAAAAAGTTTCATTATTTCCTTGAAATAGAATATATAAATAATAGAAGAAAAATTCTCAATCCCGATCATTGGTCAATCATATTCAAAAACCGGTTCCCCAATCCCAATCATTGGTTTGATTTCGCCAATTTTTATATTACATGAAATGTATCATCTAGATTCGCCTGCATTCCGCTACCTTTTATTTTCCATAAAGTTTAAAAAACACTACTTTCCTGTTCATTCTCCATTGAAAAAAAAAATAATAATTCTCAAACCACAATCCTCTTAGCGATTTTAAAAATTTTCGTTTCATATGGAAATTCATAATTCTAAACAATCATCAATACTCGTTTATATTCCGCCATCCCCCCTTTTCAAGAGAAAATTCAAAAAGAATGCTTCTAACTACCAGTTAGCTCAATCTATACCTTTTTCGAGACCAAATATAAGATATCTTTAATAATCATTCGGTAGAGTAACAACCCCGATTGGCAGAAAACTTTGAATTCCTCATTTCAGCTCAGATATTCTATAGAAATATTTTGATCCTTGAAATCTTGAAAAAGATTTTCAAGTTTTTGAAATGATTTATTTTTACAAGTTGAACTTGGATGAAATACTACGTTAAATGAGGTATTTGAATAAGTTTAAAAAGCCAGGACTAACAAGACATGCAGTGAATCTAGAAATGACCAGAGAAGTTAAATGAAGTCGATATGAAGAACTTATATTTTTTATTATTTTAGCTTAATTAAATGAAAAGTATGACCATTAACAATAAGAATTTTTCGAAGAAAAAGAGATACTAAATAATATAATTTTCGCGTATTTCGTTTGTAGAAAGATCAACTATACTATTTGATCAATTGTGCTAGTTATTTTTTTATTCATCATCCTTATCATCAAAAATCTTTCAACGAAGGTACCGCATACATGGGAAAAAGATGCTCCCAATATTCTGATTGCTTTCTCTTTCTTGTTGGGAAAAGGTAATGGTACGAAGAGGCTACTTTCATAGCGATGATTGGGCATACCTCCGTCCAGCAGACTTGTTTCGTGAGCGGTGAGGCTATTAGGACTCAATCATAATTCTTGTCCAAGTGCTGGAACAATGACGCAGGTCATTCAAATTGTTCCGAATGCTTTGGAACTGGAAAGAGATTAGCTCTTTTTTTAGTTGTGGTTATTCAGACGAAATTAATCGTTTCTTTGTCCATTGATGTTCAAATAATTGCTTAGAACATTCAATTTTAGTGTTTCCATATTCAAAACTATCAATCAAAAAAAATTGCCAATCAAAAACGTTTATTATAGATTGCATAAATGTTTTACGCTAGGTTTTCACAAAATTAAAAAAAAAATTCTTCTGTGTATAGTCATTGATCGTTACAAAACGCCTACAGGTTTTACAGGATATAACGAAATAATTCTTATAAATCTAATTGTTCCAGAAAATGCAGTTTAGTAAAACATTAGAATCTTAAAAAAAATTCCATCATTCCTTCTAGATTGAGACACCACACTCATATAATACCTTCCAATTACAACAAGATTATTCTGCATAGATTTGCCCAAAGCAATGGTCATGATGTTGGTCAGAGTATTTCTTGGAATTTTTTGGATAATGCCATTTAGTATCCGCAAACGATGTACGTAGATAATTGAAATTCATTAAATAACAACTGTTTGGGATAAGAGGTGGTTTAAATAAAAGAAGAGTAGATAGCAACACTGAATTTGGAAAAAAATACAGTAATTATACTATCCAAATTTATTTTACGATTAAGTTAGTATCAACTATCGCAATTGCTGTCAGAATCAGTTCGTTTCTGCACTTTCTTGAAACACCGACTTGCACATAAATAAAGGAAAATCATATTTACCGAATGAACACCATAGGATTTATTTAAGGACCGAAAGTTCTCTCTTCTTCTGAGTATTAATATAATTTCCTAATTTTAAAAACTAATTCTGATTTTTGTAAGATTCTGGAAACTTTGTGTTTGTTAGAACCCACCAATTAATTTATTATTTCTTCGTTATCTGCTATAAAAACGAAATAATTTTATTTACAAGTAAGGAATCATTGATTATTGTTTAATTTTTCAAAGAATTTTTCTGCAATCATTTCTTTTATGATACATATATTAAAAACGAGAACGCATTTTTTCTGTAATAAATAAAAACATGTATATTTTAACAAAACTATTAAAAAATATGAAAAATAAAATATAATTAATCATTATAGTCTATTATGATTACTGATAAAATATAATTAGCACGCTGAATAAGATTAAAATGCGTTAAAATATTGAAACAGAAGCCTCACATAAAAGGAACACTGCATACGGCAACAAAATGCCCAAATCTGTCGTTAATAATGGCCATTAAGTTGTTCTGTAAATGTGTTTCACAGTTGAAGGACTATTATGGCAGTGAAATGTAAAAAGAAAATGAACCAGAAATAAAATGATGATTTGAGTTTAAGTGAAACATATTAATTAATAATTAATTTTAAGAAACACATTTTTATTATTTTCTAAGAAGTGGATTTTTTATTTTAATAATTTTTTTTATTTTGTAGTATAATAATTAATAAAATTAAAATTAAATCTCAAATGAAATAAGTTGAATTCATTCATTTCAACTCTTCTCAGCAATTGTAAGTTTTCATTTCCGCCAACTGATATTTTTAAAAATAAGAAAATCTATATGCAAATTCACTACTGAAAATTTTCAAGGTGGATGTTTTAAAATTGAATTTTGATGATTTAAGCATTACTTATTTCTCCGAGATATAATGGAATGCATTAACTTAAATTCGTATTCTGATATAGTGGCGGCATCTGGTGTTCTCTAATGAAATAGAGTTTGAACTTGTTCATTCATGAATAAACTGTTGATGATAATTCAAGCATGGGCTGTATTAGAAAAGAAATTCTGAGAAATAGTAAACGAATACAATACTTGCTTTAGCTTTGTGTTATCTTGAAAATTTTTGAATCACTGTAGATTGCACGATATCTGTCATATTACTAAATGGGATGAATTCTCAGGCCATATATTTATGTTTATTAAAGTAAATAATTTAGAGAATAAAACAATAAAAAAAGTTTTTTGCACTTTTTTCATTGTTTTATAATAAAAATAAAATTTTATTGATTTAAGAATGTCTTCACAAAAGGCTGTTATTGCATTTGCAAATAAAAAACAAACAAACAAACTTAATATTGGGAATAATTAAAAATAGAAATGTATATGGAAAATTCGTAAAATTTGTGCATGTATATTATTTAAATTTTGATGCATTATTATATGTTTTGTCAGTTTATTATAAATCTAGTAAAGAATTTTTGTTTTTGTTTTTTATTGAAATTATTTCTCAAATGGATCATTATAATTTGGCTATCTTCTTAAAAAAATGCCAAAATTTAAATATTAAAATATTTAAAACGCAGCTCAAAATAATTTTAAAGCAATAATATAATTGAATTTTGGAATAAATTGAAAAAAAATATTTTAAATAACATTTTAAAAATAAAAGAAAGAGGCAAGAAAAGAATACAGAGTGCAACAACAAATGCGTAGTGGCATTCTACGCATTGGCTGTTGCACTCTATATTAAGCTGCTTAATGTTAGTTGACCACTATTCTGATAAATATCAGGAATTGTTACAGTCAATGCACATATAAAATTATTTCATTTTTTATATTCTAATTTGAAGCAAATTATTCAATTTTTTAAAATTATAAATATGCATATTTTATTGCTTGAATTATTTTCAGAATGAATAGTTTTCATCCAGAATAACTAATTTGTCTGTTACATATCTGATGCATTTCCGTTTTAATATCTGTCTCAATTTCCAAAACAGTCGCAGTAGCCTATACTAGTCCATTCTGATATATTTAAAAATGATTAAAGAAATTCCAGTGAGCCTGCAAGCACGATAATGAAATATTAATTCAGTTAAATTGAATCAATTAGCAATAAAAATATAGTTTACAAAGTCCAAATCCAATATTGCAAACAATATCTAAGTGTTAGTAGTTAACTCTGCCAAACTAATCCAGTTCAATCAGTACAGGGATCAGCACATCACATAACGCAATAATCAATGTTATAGAAATGCAGTATTTGAATTTTTTTCTATAGTTTGATGTAAACAAGTATCTAAAATTGTGTATTTTGGAATTTGCTCATATAATTGAGTCAAAATATAATTAATTTAAATAAATCGCATTTTCTATCTAATTATTCAAAGAGCTTTTAAGAAACAGACATAGGATGAAAGATTTTCTTTCTGCATAGTTGGGAAAATTTTAAGAATTATTCATACTTTCATTGAAAATGGATTCCACGAATAAGCAGTTTCTGGAAGTAAATTGTATTAAGTAATTACATCTTCCAAAATTGAAAGCCGAAATTTTAAGACCAGTGTAAGTAAAATAGCATAAAACAACTGAGTCTATTAATTGAACTCGCTTAAGAACTGCAGCCAATATGGCGAAGATGAATTTTCCACCTAAGTTAGGACTACTTTTCTGTTCAATAACCCCAGTAGCACTCTGATGAATCCATAAACGCATTCAACAATCTCAGTCTTTTGATGCCATTAAGCTATTTTGATAAATTAGTCCTAATGGAAGTTGACTATTTGCAATGAAAGATAGTTTTATTGTTGGCAACTCACCCTGTTTGCCAAACGCAGCACTTCCTCTGATAGAAATGCATTTCTGAATTTCTTTTTTAGATCTTTTTTCCCTTTGTGTTTTACGAACTGATAGCGCTGCGCGTTGCATTTACGACACCAGCTTTGTGGGCCGGATGGACAGTTTTATTCATTTGCTGGCTCCCTTCCAGAGCAGTCCGAAAAAGAGATGAAGTCTTCTGGAATTGGCCAGCAGATTCTTATCGCTTGTTTGTCTTGGCGATGTCCAGAAGGGATGCCCATTGGTTTTGATTCATTATATAAAAAAAGAAAGAGTAATTCTTTTATATGAGAATAATGCTTTTTAAAAATTATTGTTTATAGTAATAATGGATTGCGCAATCAGACTTAGTTCATGCACAACGAAATCGGCTAGAAGAAGGAATGCCATTATGTTAATGTAATGGGAAATATCTGAAATATAATGGAATTGATTAATTTCGAGTCATAAACATAAGTTACATCTTATAATTTATGTGAAGTCATTGGCCTTTTCTTGGCAAAACTGCTGCCATCTTTCTGAACTACTGAACAATAGTTTTTAAAAAGTTATCTTATTTTAATACGTTTTTCTTATTTTCTCGTATACGTAGTGTAGACTAAGTATAGTAATCGTTAAAAAATCGAACTCGAGATTTTGATGAACCTCTGCGTTTCAGACCTCCATGAATTCGAAAAACACATTTTAGGAAGATGTTCCTCTCTGTTTCTGTGCCATAGAAAACTCAAAAACGTTTTAAGCTAGATGGTTGAAATTTAGTATGATGTCTCTTCACTAAATTTGCAAATTTTTATCAAATTTTGGATAAAATCTGTTCGGCTATTCAAACATAAGTTAACACGATAACTACAAAACGAAGAAAGCTAGATAGATAAGATCTGGCACACAGACTTAATATCTATAATGAAAATACCTCTCAAATTATGAGTCAAATACAACAATAGGTTGATTGTCTGTCGGTCTGTTCTTACATAAACATATAAACGTGATAACACAAAAAATATATACATATATCAAATTATCTTACATATATCAAATTTAGCATAGGATTTTATGACTATAAGTGCAATTTTGGGTCAAATATTTGCTTCAATAGGTTGAGGAAATCGCTTCTGAAGCACAAAATCAGTTTTCGGTTAATATTAAGGCATGCCATGGATTAATCACCAAAAAACTCACAAAATTAATATTTCGTAAATATTTAACGTAAATGTTCAGGAATGGCGTGGAAAAATTATTAGAAAGTATGCGAGAAAGTTTTGGGGAGACTATTGCCACTTGTTTGATAAAGCTGTTAATCAATTTAATGATTTAAGCATGATTAATATTGAGCTTCCATCAATAGCTTTAAAGGAGACAATTTTCACATATATCAGCGTTTATGGACAAAATTTGCAGCTCTAATATAACAAATGTCAATAATTCAAGGGTAAAATTAGCTATTAGTATTTTCAAAAATCAGCTAGTTCAAATGATATTTCAAATTTAACAAAAAGATAAAAGATTTTATACTAAAATAATTTTGGATATTAAGATATTTTATAAAAGTAGTTTTAACGATAAAAATATTATACTTGAAAAAGTTTTAATCATTAGAAACGATGGATATATCATCAGTATTTTATAATTCATAGAATTTTTTAATAAAATTTATTACTTTCTATTTAGATTAATAATGCCTTTTCGAAACAAATTTATCTATGTTCCTAAATAGTTATCAAGTCAAAAATCCGATACTGAATGAGATAAAAATTGCATTAACAAATCGCAGTTTATAAGATTGTATCAAAATGGAAGAATATTTATGTTGCAAGGAAGAATATTATGTTATATGAAAAGGTACGAAACGTCGTAACAACGTAACCGTTAACATATTTGGTCATTCCGCTATGGGAGAACGTAGTGAGACATCTTGGAATACGATTGGAGTCTCCGGCGTAGATCACAGCATGCGCGGGTGTCCGCATGCGCAGGAGAGAGCTAAGGCTCTTATAAAGAGCGCCGTCCAATTAATTGACATGACAGTGCATGTGAAGACAGGAGGGCTTTAAGAAGAACCATTAACTCCTATGTGTACTGTGAGACGATCCAAAGACTACGCAGGTCCATCAAGAACAAAGAAACCGGGACTACTCACGGAGGGTGTGGTTCTGCTCTATGAAAAAGCGTGACCACACAAGTCCAGGGAAACACACGTGGAACTGGCCAAGTTCAAGTGGGAGCAGCTCGACCCTCCGCCCTACAGCCCGTACATGTCGCCCTGCGATTTTCATGCATTTGGTCCCCTGAAAAAACACCTGAAAGGGAAGCGCTGCAACTCGGATGACGAACTCAAGGACACTGTGAAGGTCTGGGTTTCAGCACGGCCACAGGAATTATGGGAACAAGGAATCCTTCGGCTCGTTAATCAATGGGATCGTTGTGCTCAAGTATATGGTGTATACTTTGAATAAAGTCTTCATTTATAACTACAGTGTCGTTTCGTACCTTTTTATTTGAACACCCCATGTATTTCAACTACTGTCATTTAGATGTCCGTCATCCCATTGTTCATACAGAGTCTGGTTTATTATGATACCAAATACCTAATGTAGCTTTAAGGCACTAAGGCACTGCTGAATTGCTGCTGCCTTCTTCATACCATGATTAATTAAAGAGATTCTCAATTTTATAAGGGGAACTGTACAGAAGGTGTTATATTGTTTATCTATACAAGAAAAGCGAGGGGAAAATAATCCCGCTGATTTAATTACAACGAAAGGAAATAATACCAAACTTCGTGTTATTTTTAAATGATTATGTCGTACCACATAGAACCCGAACACTTAATTAAGAACTGATTGCTTATATAGAGGCATAAAGAAGAAAATGAGTTTTAAAATCTGGATCAAAGTTTGTCTGTATTAAGTGTCATAAATATTTCTATTGTCATAGTATGCAGTAGTCACTGCTTTTAGTGATCAGGGATATAGCAATTATTCGGTTTTACTGATCAAAATAACGGAGAACAGATCTTTCGTATCTAAATGCATAGGCAATCAGTCGGTCCTAGAGATCAATTTTGATGTCCAAGTGGTTTGGCACAACGTATACTTTGAGACAACTAAAAAAAATTGGAAGAAATAATTTGCCATGCATGGATGAATCGGAAAAGAATTATATTATTTATTTTTAAATATAATTATATTAATTTAAAAAGTTTTTGGATGCATTGATCATTTAGATATAGAAAACACTTTGTCTTGGACACAAGTGATAGCTAAAAGTGGCTTCCGCTATACTTAAAAAAGAGGGCTTTAAACATAGTTTTATTTATTTTCGTCATCATTTCATTTTATTTGCCATAATATATACATTTTCACATAGCTTAGTTAAATAACCTAAGATAGATCACTGACAATAAGTTAAAATGTAAAATTAAATTGATAAATAATTAAAAAAAAGGGGCCTTATAAAGATAACTACTCAATATACCAAAATCGAACCGATAGTCTTCTTACACACATATCCTTTTATATAACAGCAGAATAAATTATACTAGAATTTTGATGTACAGGACAACAAATCCTTTGCTCTTAATCTTGAATCTTTACGAATGTTCTAATAAATATTCTGGGATATATTTCAGGCTCCAATTTATGACCTGATATCCATTTTGTTCTGGAACTTCGAGAACATTCATTATTCAATTCTCGAATTTAGTTCCCTTTATATTGGAGGAATTTTATTGCCTTCTTTGACAAGTTTAAGATTTCAGTTGATTTACATTTGATACATGACTTCACCCCACTGTCTCTTAAGGTTTGTAAATCTTATCAAGCTCCAATATTAACAACATGCTAGTTAGATTATCTGCCTTTCGTATTGGCAAAAGGAATAAGAGAAATTTTCATTTAGTAAAATTGTCAAGTAATCTTAAAATGACCAGATACATTAGAGTATTCTTGGTTATCGAAACTGATTCGGTTTATAATAATCTCGGATAATTGGAAACTTATTTAAGGAAATAAATAATGACTTCTTTTCTTTCCAAAAGGTTTTCCAACATAAATTAAATTACTTGAAATTTTAAAATATAGCTACTGAACAGTTTTCGTACATCATATCAACAGTATTTAATTTAGTAATATCAATCAGTTTTGATAAATTGCATCTCATCATACCAAAAGACAGCATTAATTTTTAAATTTACTTGCACAATAAAGACAGAACACTCTGATTGGTAAACTATGCTTGCAAAGTGGCAAAATTAATTAAAGTATAAAATTCGCAAAATCACTTTAGTCATGAGGGGATAGAGACACTGATTCTGTTTTATCTTCTTATATATTTTGAAAACAGAGCATTTCATATTTAAAATAAATATTTAAGAGTCATGTGTTTTCTTATGAAATAAAAATTAATGTAATCAACACTGTGGTTTGGTTTGGGGTACTAGTTCTATAATTTGCTGGTTATTTTAAAAAATATAGGAAAACCCGTAAGTACCATAGTGTACCCTCATTTTAACAAACTGTTTATGAGTATTGCATTCATTCTTGCATTTTTAAAGCATTAATTAGTTTTGATAACAAAAAGCAAGTGAACATTATTGATTTTTTTCACTGTTTCCTTTTCATTTCTCTTGTAATTTTTGGAAGATATTTACGCAAAACATATTTTTATGCTCACTTTTAATATAATGAAATGTTTCCCTGTTTTTAGAATTATTTTTTTTATTTGGGAAAACATGGATATTTCTCATATAACTGTTGAGGTGTTTAAGAATGGAATTGTGTTTTTTATTCTTTGTTTCATAAAGGATCACCTCCCAATAGCCAAATCTTACAAGCCTTTACTTCGAAGGACCTTATACCCATACCGAATTGGCTGAGTCGGCGTGAGTTTTCCAAACCTTCGGATCAAGAAAAATAGGTTATAGTACCAAGTTTGACCCTTTTACTGACAAATTCTGTGATATTATTAAAAATTATATGGGCAATTTGATTTTCTGACAGATGTCCGGATAATCGAGGTTTTATACTGTATTCTTATATTTGACAGAGAGAGAGACGAGAAGAAGAATGTTGGGACAAAAAGTCAGATTATCTTATCTGATTTAAATGTCTGGTGCCCTTACATTTATTATAGATAGAATTATTATACAATCTTTCTGATTTTTATTTATCATTTTCTCTATTTCTTTCTATAAGATCTTGCTAAGAAATGAAAGCAATCTTAGTCTTCCACTAAATCTTGCTTAAGGTGAAGAATATGAATGAAAATGTTGATAAAAGAATTTAAACTAGAAGTTTTAAATTTTGGGGGTTATTCGTATTTCTGCTCAAGGTCCAATTTTCAATGGTACCTGCCCATCTTTCATTTCTCTCAACACTATACTAATATATAAGAATCTTTTAAATGTGAATCTAATCATATTAATTTTTTTTTTCAGTATATGCAGTTGGATTTTATAAGTAGATAAGGCACATGAATGCAATTTTCATAAAAAGCGTATTTAATTATTTTTCATTATAAAAAAGATGGGTAATATAAACAAGTTATAAAATGAAACATATTTGTATTTAAAATTCTAACAAAAATTAAACACATTCATTATAATAACAATTTTATTAAAAAGGCAAATTTCTCTTCCTAACTGAATGTAAAATGCTTGTAAATATACCCAATTATTTTAAATAAAACATGAAGAAACAATTTAAATAATGTTAAAGATAGGAAATATATGAAAAAAGAGATTTATCTAGATAAAGAAATTTTGTACGGCTGTTGAATAAATGCCTTCCTTGAATTAATTATCAGAAATATACCTACCAGAAATTCAATATAAAGGGTGTCCATTTTTATTGTGAACCAATCGTTTATTTCTAAACACTTAGAATCTGGTATACAATCCTGGAAAAACGCTTTAAATTATATAAAAAAAATCATATTTTGTAATTTTTGGTCAATAAATTTATCGCTAAAAAAAATTAAATTTTTATACAACGTTACTTTCAGGCATGATCAAATGTTCTTGATATGCTAATTAGTGAAATAAAAAATTTCCTTTCTTCTGTTATTAAGACAGATCGAGCAACGAAGAATTGAGTTTTATTATCTACTAGCCGCCTTTGGCGACCAGCCGGTTCGCCAGTATTACCACTAGCTACAATTTTCAATTAAATATTTCAAATAACTTGTTTCTTAATATCTTCTCAAACAAAACATTTTTAATCTTCAAATTTTGAAAGTCATACCAAACGTATACTGTTGTTTCGATCGTTTCGTTCAATTTACTATATATATTTTGCTAATTTGTTGTCATTTCCGGAAAAACTTCAACTTTAATTTAAAGTGGAAATGATTAAATTGTAATTAATATAAATATATTTTTTAATAAAACCAAGCGTTTTATTTTATTTATCATCTTTATTTTTATTTATTTATCATTATTATTATTGAATATGAGTATTGCAAACAGAATAGCTCGGTATTTAAGTCTTATGTGAACTACAAAATATTTTTCACAATTTATGTAATATCTCAAAGAATAATTCAACAAAAATTTCTCAGATTCAGTATAAAATTCAATTTTTAGTTTTGTTTTCAAAAGGATTGAAATGAAATCAATAATAATATTTTTTTCCGGCCAATAAATATATTTCAAAAATTATTAAGTCTAAATTTAATGCAGTAAGGTATCATATTCTGATAAATATTGGACCATTTAGCAGCCCTGATTTTAGACCATTTAGCAGCCCTGATTTGAATGGATATCCTGTTCATATCAAACAAAACTTGCCTTAAATTAAAACTGATTTATTGGACTAATAATATAGAGACTGTAAAAGATCATAATTTTTCTTGAATTTATTTTTTGGAAAAAATAATATTTCATATTTGTCACATTTCCTACAGACACGTGCCAAAAATTATATTTTTGCAGATTTCATTTCTAAAAAGATTTAATTTATTTTTAATTGGATCTTTAATTAATGGATGTCAACACTTTGAAAAAAGCTAATGTTTTCCCATGAATGCAAGACGTGCTCGTGCAGCTGAAATTTTATTTTTATTTTGTACGAAAAAAATTGTTGAAAAATATAGTTAAAATATTTATTTAAAAGTTCATTAAAATAGAAATTTAATTTTAAGGTTAAAACATTGGTATCATTTAAAAGATAAATTTTTGATCTTTAACTTCATGTAAAAATCTTTTTTGTGCGGTAATATTTTCGGAAGTTATAGCAGAAACACGTCAAAATTTCGCTTAATTTTTAAATAAATGAAATTCTAGTTAAAAATTCGAAAAAATAACCCCCAGGTGCACATTCCCGGCCTCCAAGGTATACACGTGCAAAATTTGGTAGCTGTAGGTTGAATGGTCTGGCCTGTAGAGCGCCAACACACACACACACACACACTGAGCTTTATGATAAGTATAGATAATTTGGTCAAGAAAAGCGTGCCCTTTGATTGGGTGATCTTCATCTGAACAACCGTTTAAAACAATAATATCTAAACCTATATATTAGATCAATTTCAGTGGCATATGAGTGGAACTGACTTTGCGTAAGATGATAGATTGCCAAAAGTATTTAACTGAATATGATTATATAAAAATTTGGAGACTATATAAAAGTATTTAACTGAATATGATTATATAAAAATTTGGAGACTATATATTTGGAGACTATATATTTGAATTTTGTAATATTTGTTAACCGTTCTTATCTCAAACAATGTAAAACATTATTTCCTTACATGATTTAAAACATTTTTTCCAATCAGCACTAACCGATATAAGAAACGGGTCAGTTTAGAAATTATATATTGGACCAACATTATAGTGGATATTCTGTTCAGCTCATAGGAAAATTCTTTTTCTTTCTTCTTTTTCACAAAAAATAAATCACGTTACTCTTTTATTCTTTTTGTGTTACTTTTATTCTTTTTCTCTGACATTACTCAGTCTATTATCGCCCACATTATGATGTCCACTAAAAATTTTCGATCAACGCCAATTGAAAGAAGATCCATTTATTTTTGAACCAGTTTTGAGATGTCAGAATATTTATCAGTTCTATCTAAAAGGAAACTGAAATGAAATCATTAACTGCAGTTCTCTCTTTTTCTGTAATCTAGATATCTATTGCTTCTATTTCACATTTATCAATGGTGAGAAAGATTGACCGAAGATCCATTTAAAAATCACTTTCCATTCAGGAAAGAACATTTTTCTTAAAAGATTATTTAAAAAATCCCATTTTACACGCTTTTCATCATTCTTGTCTTTATGATATGAAAGGGAAAAAAATATGTATTTCAATTGTCTAAAGTTCTTAGTTCTTGTCTCATTTTTATTTAACGTTTAGGGTAAATTCATTGCTCTTGCAATGACAAAAAATTTAGTATTACTGATCTTTTTGCTTTAATTGCGAGATTTGATGATATTGAAACGCATTTCACTTAAATTACAAATATTTTATTCCGGCATTTACATTTATTGTGGATAAACAGGCTCTCTTTTTACAAGTTGAATAGGCATTTTGACTTAGTAGAATTTCAATAGATTTATTATCATTTTATTATTATTATTATTATTTAGTTTTGGGTATTTAAAAACGAGATTAAGCGCAAAAAAGTGTAGAAGAAATTTTTTTATAGCTCTTACATTTCTAAAAACTATTGCTTTTTTCTTTAATAGAATTGCATGCAAAAATATGTAAAATCGACCTTTTAGCTTTTTTTTCTTATTGTAGAGCACTAAATTTTTAATTTGGATCAGTAAAAATTTTTCTTCTAAAAAAACTATGAACATACATTATATCACAAAAAAGTTTCTCAATACACTTATATATTGTTACGAATTTGTAATATTGCTTCTCTGCGCAGTAAGTCTTCCGGTAAGTAGGTAGTTTGCAATCCCTAATGATTCCTTATTGGATGCTTAATAAATGTTTTCCTGTTCTTGTGTAACTTGGAGACTATCTGGATGTTTTAGCAATAAATCTAAGATTCCAGAAACGACAAGAATCTTGGCGATAGTTCCATTAATATTCGATGTATGGGAATCCGTCTAGAAGTTTCTGTGCCCTTTTTCGGAAACTATAAAAAGAAGGGAAATAGAGTAGAAAGTGCATAGTGAGTTGGCAGTTAAGTTCAGATTCAAGTGAACAGCCACTAGACAATTCGTGAGACTTGAGTAATATCGCAAGTCTATTTCATGCCAGTATTTCTGATCTCTTTGTGTTGTTAGATTATTTATTATCGATATGCTGCTTGTGTGATGCGGTTTACTTACTGCAGGTGCTGTTCTTAGGCACGCTTTGACTGTGCTTTTTTTTTGACTGGATGTTCATATCTTTGCGTAGAATAAAGCATCATTTTTGGTTATTTAGTCTGTTATATTTCTTTTATCATACATCCTCTGCACTGGACCTTGAAAAATTTCCTTAACAATATTTTATAAACATGTTTCAGTTTAACAAACCATATTAGTAGAATTTCTATAATTTTTCCTTTGTAGGTGATATGATAGGCAGAGAGAATTGGCAAACACACGACACAATAAACAAAACAACACAGATTTCTAAAACAGTACAAGTTACTTGTCTGTCAAATTTCGAAATAAAAAAATAATTTGTTGAGGTGATCATTAAAATCAAAGTACTCACGAAAAATATTATTAAAATCTCCTCGAATCGTGGTCCAATAACTAATTTCCAAGCCATCATATGCATATATTTTATATTGTAAAAATGTCCTAAATAATTTAAATAACCATAATTTATATCGCTTTGATCAATAAATGAAATACTGAAAATTGAAGAGGTCTAAATTTTTATTCAATCTCCTGATTATATTAATCATTTTTAGTAAAATATCTTTGATACAATAAAATTTTAATCAAAAAATTCCAATCTTTTGAAACTAAAATGGAACTAGTTATTTAGCTTTGAATCATTATTTTAGATCATTTCAAGTGTTCTCAAATTTTGGTTCTGTGTCTTTTTGGCTCAACAGCTATTTTTGATTAAACTACGTCACACTTGCGGTTAAAATATCCAATGATACTAGAAAAATATTCAAAAGACCCATATCATTGGTACATATGAAACCAACAACCTTGCTACCGCAAGGAAGAAAATCAAATCAATAGATTCCGTTTTTTCGAGGTAACCTCTGATTGGTCTAACATAACAAGATCTAAAGTTTTATAATTCGGATAGTTATAGCCACGAAAATGTGGAGCTTCTTCGTTATAAATTTTAGTGTATCAAGTATATTTTAATAAATACCAGTCGAAAAAAAAGGCTGTATAAAAATTTTGAATTTTTAAAATTTTTTAGAACTAAATTTATTGATAAAACGAAATAAAATATAACTCTTTACGTCATTAAAACATCTTCCCAAATGAAAATAAATTCTCATCTCTAAAGGATTAGTATGGCATTCTATATACAATCAGTTATTTTGAAAATATCTTATAAGATTTCACTTTCGATGATTCAGAGGAATTCTATTGCATATTAATTTAACTTTGAATAAATGTAATGTAATTTACTAATATATCCCTTCTTTATCTAAATTCCTTATTCCCTTCCTTATACATTTATTAGCAGATGCTCATATTCTAAGATGCTTTCTTCTAAAAAAATAGTCAGTGACGTCGTTTCAGCTTGTATTATATCAACCTACTAGTTCTATCGAAGAGAATTGAAATGATATCCTCAAATAATCCTCCCTCCCCCTTTCCATCCTCAAGTCGCGGTTGGGCATAAAATCAGGAGGAAAGGGTGGGGAAGGATTGTCTTTTGCTGAATCTGTGCAGTATTTTAGACATCCGATCGCTAAATGAAGACGGAACGTGTCTCCAGAGATCTATTATAACTCATTAGAAGGGGGGATACGTAAAGTGTGCCCTTCTTTGACGAATAGCTCGAATAAAAGGATGGTGCTTCTCCGTTTCCTGGAGAAAGGCGATGTTGGTTTACCATGCATGCCCCGGGGATAAAAGGTTGAAGCAGCCAGTTGTTGCAATAAATTGGCAACACGGGGCATCGATTACACGGAATGCCATGACTTTTAGTAAACAGTTCTGATTATAACCTTAGTGTATTTAAAAGTAATTGATGCATTTTGAACTGAAATTTTATTTTAAACTCCGTTAACCCAGAAGTGGATCATTGTTACCAGTGTTAAAGTGTAAAACTATTATTTGTTAGAGTTACCACAAATGGTGTGTCTAAAAGTCGAATTAACAAATACAGTACACATCCCGATTGTCTGGCCTAATGTGGCGGAAGGGTAAGAGATAACAAAAAAGCCGGATAGGCCGGAGTTCTATGAATTCATTTCTTTACCCACCGATATACCAGAAGACAAACTTTCATTCCAAACGTATTAAGTAATAAATATTTTCTCACTTCTTACTGAGTACTAATCCTTCCATTTATCTGAAGTCACGTAGAAATGAACGCTGCTGCGGCCGATGAATCATAGAAAGAGTTGCCGGTAACGTATCGAGTTAAAATAGAAGACTCTGCAGTGGTAGTTTATATATGTTTCAAGAATTTATTAGAAAAAAGGGAATTAAAAGATATAAACTACATTCACATTTTAATTAAATTCTGTAATGTATAACTTAAATGCAGGAAACTTAACGTTACAGAAAAACGTAGGCCTAATTCTTAAGAAAATTGTCTCAAACTGATTTCATTTTCCCCTGATGAATGATTACAGAGATATGAAAAGGTAACCCTAATATAAGAGTCAATACTTAAAGTTTTTAGTTTTCGAAAAAGTCCTTAATAGATGACAGCTTCTGCAACGTCTTGCCTCCCTCATTTAATTATGATAAAAGAAAACTAGGCTGGATATTCACTAACCAGATACTCGGGAGTGTTATGTAATATTGTTTTAAACTCATTTGATGTTAATTAAAGCTTTATTTTTCTTTATTTGCCCCCCCCTCACCGCCAAGTGCAATTATATATATATATTATGCTGTGAAAAAAGTTTCTTTAAATATTTCGAAAAATAATGCGGAACAAACCTTAAATGTCATAGGTCAGGCGACTCGCTATCTATCAATCATACAACGAATAAAATGCAATGTTTTCATAAATTTTTTATATGATAGGTATATATAATTATCGATGCATTTCTTGATATTTATTTGTCTTATTTGAATGATATTTCTATGTTTCGCCCTTACCGAATTACTTACGGAATCACAGGAAAATTCAACTTTCTATTTCTCACCAATGCCTTCCTTCATTAAGTTAGACGATTCATCTACCAACTCGACGAATAATTAATTTCACTATCCGTACAATATATCCTTTTCTTCTTCAAATCCAGTCAAAATGAATTACAGTTCTTAAAAGGAACATGCGTAAAATATTTTTTCAGTCAGAATTTTCGAATACCAGATTTATTGGGAAAGAGAAGAAGAAAAATTCCACAAAATCTATTGGATTGGGTGCGATTCATATCGTTTAGAAGAAGTATATCCATCAAATAATCTGAATTTTAGAGTTGTTGAAATAAAATTGTTTTTAAATCAGTGAAATTTTGTGTCAACCAACAATTGAATGTTGATATTTGAGATTTATCAACTGAATTTACAAATGTTACACCTACCAGAAAAGAAATTAGATATTTTGCGACCGTAGGCAATATACATTATAAAGTCCTCTTTTAATAAGAACGTCAATTTAGTTTCTCTTTTCAGCACATTTTTAACATGCGAATGATTTAATTTAGGTTAAAATCTTTATTTTATTAGCTTTGTGTATAACTATTTGTTTTTAATTATCTCTTATGTCTTAACTTTTGGACATCCAAATTTGTATTTAATATTATTAATGCAAATATTAGGTTTTATAAATTAATAACTGAATAAACATAACGTTTATAGTAAATGATCAAAATTACTTGATAATGAGTTAATATTATCGCTCATAAATTTTAAGAAAATGCTATTTAATAAAAAAATTCTCTTTATTTTTAAAGGTAAAAAAAAAAGAGAATAAAAAAATTTACAATGTCGTTTTTCAGATAAAGATTAAAATATAAAAATCATGGAAGAAAAACATTTGCAGCTTCTAGAAACTTCTTACCATTCTCTACATAATGCTGCTAACGAATGTTTCTGACCTTTTATTTTCATTCATCTGACCATCTTTCTCTCTTCAAGTTATTAAACCTCAGCCCACACGCGTTTAATAATTTTAATAAACAAGAAGTTATATTACATATTTCATAGAAGTCTCAGTATTTATTTTTTCGATGTGGTAATGTTATTCTGATATTTTACTACTCTTGGAATATGCATTCCTGATAAACTTAAGTTTTTCGGCCATAGGAAAATATTAGAAAAAATCTGTTAGTGGTTCCATCTCGGTCTAGATGGCATAGGCAAATATTTAATTCGCCTAGTTCTAAATTCACTATTGACTATTGCCTAGTTGCAATGGAGGAAGTGAAGAGAATTTTTTTAACAAAAAATCTCTTTATCTAAAATAGAACGATTTTAGAAATTTCATTGCAATTAAAACCTTTATAATTCATTATCAAAATGAAAAAAAAGAAAATTTCAAGAACTCATCACATCAAAATGAAAAAATAAATTACTAGAAATTTTAATATATAAATATATAAAAAAAATGTAAAATTTCAAGAATAATTTAACTTGATACAAAAACATCATAAATTTTCAGAATTCTTCTTTTAAGAATGGAGACAGGAAATTTCAGGAACTCATTAAAAACGGAGACAAAAACAATAATATACAAAATGCATCTAAATTTCTTCAAGATTCGATAAAGTGACGCATTACCACTTTTATCCACCAGGAACATCATGTAGAATGTTTTTGTAATTTCATTAGTCATGAAAACCTTTATAATTTATAACCAAATTGAAAAAAATTATTCAAGAATTCATTATATTGAAGTGGAAAAACTAATTCCAAGAGTTTTCATTACTTAAACATAAAAAAAATTCAAGAACAATTTAATTTGATATAAAATTGAAAGAACATTTTCTAGAATTCATTATATCAATATGAAAAAAAAAAATCCTTAGAATTTTTACTATTTAAATATAAAAAAAAATTAAAATTTCAAGAACAATTTAACTTGATACAAAAACATCATAAATATCCAGAATCCTTCTTTTAAGAATGGAAATAGGAAATTTCAGGAACGCATTAAAATGGAGACAAAAACAGTAATTTACAAAATGCATCTAAATTTCTTCGAGATCCGATAAGGTGACACATAACGAATTTTATTCACTAGGAACATCAATTCTGGAGCCGTAAAACATAAGCCTTCGTGGTATGGGCTTAAATGAACCCCGCACTTTGTTGCTTTTTGTGCTTTTCCTGCCTTAATAGCCAGGGAGATATATCTGCTTACCGTATGACAATGATAGCGCTTTCCTGGAAGACACCCACGCAAATCAATGAAAAAGAAGAGTACCGATGTGGGTGAGAAACGCCTTCGCTCGCGAAATTCTCCAAGCACAGTCAGGTTGAGTATTTGTGCAGAAGAAAATAATCTATCTACTCTTGTAACAGATTCCTCCTCCCCCCCCCCCTTTTCATATGAACAGATAGAAATGGTTGAATCCACCACCACCCTCTTCCCGTTTCTCAGTTATCATTGCGAATTTTACTAGGAATTTCTGCTTTCGTTGCATAATATGTTGTTGATGATATGGATTATATTACATTTTGAGGGAGAAAGAAGAGATGAGAATGTTAACTTTGGGTTGAAAGCAAAAGCGTAGGCGGAATAAGTTTTCGATTCAGGTTATAAATTCTTTTAGATGTTTTGAAATTGAAAATGCTTTTTAGAAATGTGAATGGAATTTAAAGAAGGAAAATTCTGAGAATTTTTGTGAAAAATATAATTTTTTTTTATCAAAATTCTTAGTGATTAAATTGCTTTAGTAAGTTTAACATATGTACTTGATCTTACTAATAGCGGTTTCTTTTTTGAAATTCGTGGTAAACTGAGGTTATTTCTGTGTAGATATAATTCATTCTTTTTGAATACGATTTCAAAGAATATATTTTATTTCTTTTCTTCATCCCATGCTACAGACGCTTCACTAAATTTCAATAACATTGTCATTTTTTGAAGTTAACCTTATTTATTTTAAAGAAAATCGTATGCATTTCTAAAATTGTTAAGACGAAGAAACAGAGTAATTTTATATTAATTCATTGATATGATATGCGTACAGATTTCGAAAAATTCTCCAAAACTGACTCTGTTCACAAAAAAGTACTTCATTTTTTTTTAAATTTGAGCATTATATATTTCGAAAGATCATTTTTTCATAATTATAATTTAGTCTAAGTTTTCCTATTATTAATAGAGTACAGTTAGAGATCCTGATTTGAGATGCTACAACGACATAGATAAATATAAACTGCTAGTTTCTAATAGTCTAGAGCTGAAAAAATATATGCATTAATAAAATCAATACTTTTCAAAATAACATAAAATTAAATTTTAGCTCTCTATCGAGTATTCTTAGAATTTCTGTCCACAAAAATCCAATTAATATACAGTACGATAGCTCACAACTACTTCAATACGATATTCACACATATTCATATGGAGTTATTGTACCTTTCCGGTAATGATGATTTTTAATGACATCTAGTAATATCGAAAAATATAGTGTAGAAATATTACATTTAACCGGTAATGTCCATTTTTAATGTTGCCCAATGATGAAGAATACGTTTACGACGACTAGCAATGAAGAAAATTCTCTAGGATTTCTGTATAATATCGCTCATTTGTGAAATACAAAAGGCTTTACTCTAGTCTATTGTTGTGCACTTCATATTATCTCGTTGGGCTATTGCGTGTGAAAATTATTTTGATTTTATGAGTCTACAACAATTGTGTGGATTCCATTGGGTCTTGGTATTGATGTGGAAACAGCACGCTTTCAATTGCGTTTTTGGAGAAAGTAAAATTCTCAGGAACCAAATCCTGAAAAGATAACAGAGTTATTTAATTAGAATGTCGCAAAAAATAATTGTCTATTAATATATTACGTAATCATTGGACATTTCAAGTCGCAAATCCAAGCGCTTTTACCAAATAATCTTCTTCATTCACAACAGATCTTCATAGTAAAATTCGAAGTTTGCTTTTTGAAAAACACGAGGGAGGACTTTGTAGTTGTTTCGATCGAGAATATTGTGTATATTTACTTTTCTCGGCAATAAAAGATTGCCGAAAAATGCTTAAGATCTCTGAGACCAATCTACATAATAAAGCATGAAATTTCAAACTGTGGTTCATTCATTTTGCAGGGCTCTATCTTCTTTGCAATGTATTAAGACAATTATACTAATAATGCTCTTGTGTAAAAGTATGATATTAACACAATAGCACTTGGCTTCTATAAGAATAACAAGACAGGTCAATGTTACTATATGCTTGTACTCCACAAAACCGGAACCTAATTTTTTTGATAGAATTGCGTAGACTGCTTTTACTTATAATAATACTAATCGGGGTTATATATATATATATATATATATATATATATATATATATATATATATATATATATATATGCCACTTATCCTTCCAGTATTCTCCTCGAAAAATCTTTTACTACTATTTCTTTAAACAGTTAAGTTTCGGCGTGGTCTTACGCCAGAAGAGCTTGTTACTTATTCTGAGACCTATGTTTTGCCTCGTTTAAAAATATAAAACTCTCCGTGTTTTAATTATCAATTACTTTTCTCTTTGGAATTTTTGCCCAGTAAACACCTACGCAGAGGATTGATGTGGGCGATAATAGTTGTATTTCTTGTAAAGGCAGTATGTTTTTGAACTTATTTATTCAGGAGATAATTTTTTTAGTGATTTATAGACATTTTATTTAATTTGATTTGTTTCGAGTTATAAAAAAATATTGCAAATTGATTTTTCCCTCTCTATTCCTAATACATTAGTGCTTAGAAATTTCTTGTACTCGCATATAATCGATGTAAATGCATTATTTTTTAATATTTGAAGATATTAGTTATCAGTGCAATCGACTAACTTAATTAAATTTTAATTCCATAGAGAAAATATTTAAAATAATATTTAATAATAATGTGTTTTAAATATTGGTTTTATTGGGGTTTTTTTTGTATTAAAAAAGATTGAAACGGCAGAATTTTACTTATTTTTTTCATTTTTCACAATTTTTTACATAGAATTACGTAGAATATTCATCTGAACATTTTAGCAAATATTATGGTCATTAAAGGAGGCTAATAATAACATAAATAAATATAGTAAAAATAATAATAAATAAAAATAAGAAAGAATAATATTATATTATCCCTCCGAAAAGTAATAAGGTGCATTATTATACATATGTAATTATAAAGTTTTTTTTATTGTTTAGAAATCTTAAAAATAGTTGTAGTTTTGTTAAAATTCCTAAAAATTTTGAAAACTATAAGGATAAAAATTGATGTTATACGACTTTTATAATAATCATTTTCCAAAAAGAATGTGGAAATGATGCATTCTTCACAATGAGAGTCAGATTGGATATTGAAGTGATGAGTTAATATAGAAACATATTACTACTAATAAAGAAACATAATGAATAAATAAATATGCATAAAAATAAACAGAATAAATAAAATTTATAAATATAGGAAATTTATGCAGTAAGGACAAGGAACAAAAAAGCATGAAACCACAAAAAAAATCTTTCTATTAAGTATGAAACCACAAAAGAAATCTAATATAATTTAAATGGGAGAATTAAGAATTTTGTGACTTTAGACAGCACATTTTACAAGGTTTCTTTACTTACAAATAAAAGCCTTTAATTATTATAAAATTGTAAAGAAACAATAAATTTCAAACAAATGTAGCATTCAAAAATATAATTTTACAGGACTTGTCAAGTGGAATATAACATAGCCAGTTAATGAATAATTAAAATTTCTAATATATTATTAAAATATTTATTTACAATTCCTTTTAATGATTTTGATAATTCAGTGAATTTGTAATAACATAGTACCAAGTATAGTAGTTTTCTACATAGTACAAACTATATGTATGTACTATGTAAAGTGTTGCACAAAAAATCTTATTTATTTATTTATTTATCTTATTAATCTTATTTATTCTTTATTTGAAAACTAGAATAATTTATTAAACGGCATTTATTAAGCATTACTAACATTTGTTAAACGACTTGCATGCGTATCTGTTTCATTTCAGTAACCCTAGGTGGCTGCCTAGCTATCTAAATGGAGATACGCCATTGGGAAGATAACAAATAACAGCTCTGAGTTCATTCTTGCAATCCAATGAAAATTCAAAAAATTAGGAAGTTCATTTTGAAATCGTTCTAATTGGCTAATAAATTTTAATTAAAGCTATAGCTAATTAAATAAATTTAGTATATTTGATCAGATAAAACTTAATAAACGTAAATTTTATCAAACTTAATTATTTCTTTTACTTACAAAACGATTCTATTGATTAAGAAGTCAAACAAAGCACGTAAATGGTATTTCTAAATACCTTAGAAAAATTTTAATATGATAATTTAATAGGTTAAATGCTATTTGTAAATATCGATGCACATGGCGCGAAAATTTCAAAAAGTTTTCTATAGAGCATCTAGATATACCAAGTTTGGCATTTAGTTCCATTTTATACTGTAAGCGCTCACGGACAAAGTGGTTATAAATACATTTTTAGTTAAAAATAATTAAAATAGCAAAAGCTTTTATTCAATATTTTTAAAGATTATTAATCATTTAATTAAAAAAAAATTTTTTTAACTATTCTGTGAGAATTATTATATTTCCGTGCAATTTTTTTCCTAATATTACAAAAAATATTAAAATATATATTTAAATATATTTTTCAGCAGCATTTTTTTATTATTTTATCTCATTTATTTATATATTATATGAATTGCGTCTATTCTAGATGTAATTTTTGCGTGCACATTGCTGTAGATATATATAAATTTAAATATTTAGAAAGTTTAATATACGGATAGACGAATTAGACAGACTTTTAAAACAGTATCATGTTGCGATGTTCGGACTAGAACTTCGAATTTTACCATCCAAATTCTTTTTGAATTTCCTTCAAATTTTCTCTCAAAATGTTTCTTATTATATTTTATTTCATACTTTCACACAGTAGGAAGCATTTTTAATAATAAGCTAAAAATTACTGCATAGTAATTCTCTGATACAAGAAAATTTCAAATTCATTTTACATCTCTACAATATTTTCAAAAATAATTTTCATTGTTTTTTTTCATGTTTTTACTCATTATTTTACTACTTAATATTTTTTAATGGAAACATACTCTCACAAATTAATGGAATAAGACTGGTCATTGCTAATATGGATAAAAACACTTCAACTCGCTATTTCTTTGAGCATAGTTTTGCTTTGTAAAATCTCAGAAAACAAACTACTCGGCTAATGGTTTCTCCCACATTCCCGGAAATAAAAATGCAATGGAACAATTTTTTTCCATTTGCTAATTATCTTTATGAGTTCGAGGAATTTATATATCCATTGCATAAAACGTTTCTGGAAAAAATTGAAGGATCGACTACAGAGAGATGGTTTTTCCTAGTTCTGTAAAGTAAAACCCATTGATTGATAGTTTAAAGAAAAAGTAATTGCGTTGTACAATAAGACTCAATTCTCACTATAAAGAAATATAATTTTATTAGCTCATTCTGCCAGGACGTAGGAAAAGGAATGCAAATGAATGATCCATAATCTAATTTCAAAACTTTTCTCGAATGATTGAATAAAAGTTTCGAAAAAAAAAGATAAAATTCGTTAAAAAGACATTTGTTGAATAATTGATGTATTTTTAAGAGGATGGAAACAAGTCAGATATTGACAAAAGACCATAAAGTTCTAAAAATAGCTAAAAGTAACTTGTCAATGGTTTAACAGACAGGTTAAACCCTTGACTATAAAACGGTTTTGTTACGGATTGGAATGAGCCAGGATAGAACCTGGGACCTTGTGGTTCGCAGCCCAGTAACATGACCACAATACAAAAGGCAATTGCTCGTGCAGCGTAGCTGTTAAGTGGCTTATAAGCTTTCACCACAGTTTAAATATGCTGAAGTAACTACAAGCTGTAGCTGTTCAATATGCTGAAGTAAGTTCTGGGTTTAAATATGCTTAAATAACGGTAAAGGGGTTTGAATATGCTGACAATATATCATGAAATCAAGGTCGAAAGTACGCCAAACTTATCTGAGCATGGTAGCCATTATGAATTCATTTTTGTTATTTGTTGACTTACATTCGTCTATTTTCTTACATCATTCAAGGATAGAAAAAGCAGGATGACATTCTGTGAATAATGCAATTTAACAGCACAGAATAGTATTATTTAATTCCAGTTCGATCAGCATAACCTGGTGATCCACATAGAAGTATTCTTCATGCAAGTAGTAAAATAATTCGAAGATAAATTTGTTGACTCTGTTTTAGAAATTGGCCAGTATGATATAAAATTTTCAATCCTTGATTCAAAATATTTTGCTTGAATCAATATATTTTACAAATTTAAAGAAAATCCTTTAGTTTTAAATTTTTTACAAATCTGGACAGTAGCATGTATTGAAGCATTTAGCATTCGAAGAAGTTTTAAAAAATTTCTACTTAATAAACCACTATTGCAGAACCAGATTGCTATCTTATTTTGTTTGAATATTGAATTAGAACAAAAAAATTGATTCATCAGCATCATGAAATCAATTCTAATTCATGTGATACAAATCAAATGCACCAAGTCAATTTAATTTTGGAATCCACATTAAGCATCATTTAAGGGGAGAAAGGACATATCATTGTTCAAAGTAAGACGACTTCCGAATTACAAAAAATGACATAAGGAATTTATCATGTAAAGTAGTGTCATGTTAATTGACTCTACACAACATTTCAAGACATCAATGTTGATTTTAATTAATTATTTAAAATACAAGGCAATTGATTAGATTAGATATTAATCCTTAGTAGACTGGTAAGATTGATGAATATTAGGTTTATGCCAACAACGGTGTTATACAGGTAAAGAGCTCATTCATATTTCCTTTAAATAAAAATTAGAATTTTTTTCAGCAAAAATTAAGGCTTGGCAAAATAAAAAAACAATCGTAATCCTTTGTAAGAAAATACTTTCGTTAAATTTACTTGGTCCATTGTTTTGATAAACACGAAATGTATATTTCCTAAAAAATAAAATGATTAAAATAGTTACTAAAATTAAAAAGTATTCTAGTTACAGGAAGAATTTTTCTTAAATAAAATCAATAACACTGAAATAGAGGGGGGAAAGCAATGCAAGAAAAAAAAAATGGATAAAAATTTACCATTTCAACAGCAGTTCTGCGTCTGCCCAAATTTCAAATGATGTCAGAAGAAATCCGAGATCTAGAAGAAAATCTCGCCTATTTTAAAAAAGACTCCTACGATAGTTGTCAAAACAAACAACGAATATAACGAAGGTCCACATTATTATACATAAATTCACGCATATATATTTTATCCTCCTTTTTTTATTCGGATTATACTGAAAAATAAGAACAGCAATAAAAAATCGTACTGGACGCATTGACAGTTGCACAATTCGATACCAGAATGTCAAAAATCGTTTTCCCTTTTTCTGCGTTGCTATATTCGAGAAACTGAAAACTACAAAACAGTCTATGAATTAAAGATGGAAAGAAAGAGTCGACATCGATACAAATGGCTGAATTCTTGAAGAAAAGTCTCATCTAACTCTTAAGATTTGCTATTACTGTGAATCTTTCTGTATGGATTGGAATGTGTTCTAAGAAGTGAGAATGGTTGAAGCTATTGATCAAGTTTGATTCTCAATTGAGAATTTTTTTTCTTGCAGTCTGGAAAGGATTTCGTCAAGGAATCTACGTGCCTGGAATTAAGATGTTATCAAAACAAAACAAGCGAAATTTCTGATTTCCAATCTGCCGTGATGATTTCGCAATAATAGTTGTCATAAAAATGTTAATAAAAAGGATGTGATATACCTCCAAAGTCTAAATATTATTAAGTGGAGAATCACAATTTTATTGCGTTTTTAATCGAGTATTTTATTGCGAATAATCAAATATATTTTAAAGACAGTTAAACTAAGGTGACATAAAAATACGACGTGATTAATTTTTCTTAACGTATAGGAATATATCGGTGTTCTTGAAGTTACTAATAGCATTTGTATGCATTACGCCATAATTTAAAATCACCTACTTATTGTAGTGCCCTTAAGAGACTAAATGTAAATTTCGAGCAGAAATTTACATTGTAACGTTTCTCCCTTTCCCTCACATGGTTAAGGGCATCCAGACCAGATGTAATGTCTCCTGTTTACACACATATAGTTAAATGTATACGGACCTCCAGATATGGATATTTTTACTAGGAGAATCATTGTGTCTGGTCAATTGTTACTATATCCAAGTGTGGGAAAACAGATGTGTATCGTTTCAAATATAACCATCATGTCTTCAAGGGAGAGGTAAATCAAAGTATCCATATTACTAAACTTTTTTCCTTTACGAAGAGACTGCTTAAGTCATCAAGAACCGATCAATCATCAGCAACCATTGTCATTGAGTGTCAAACCCCAGTGCTCTTCAACCAGGCATTGGCTGCGAATTGATCGTAATTGTACTCAAGAGGCGGTCGGTCACAAAGATGGTTTTTTAAACAGACCCACTGGTCGGGTTTAGATTCTCATTGCTGTGCAGCTATTGGCTGATAGGCAGTTCAAGTTCACCAATGGGAAACCGGAGGCAGGTATTTGATGAAAATAAAATGATTTTTTTTTCAGAGAAAAGGACAGAAGGACTTCTTAGTGCGGAAAAGTTGTTCCTGATTTTTTGAGAAGTTCCGTATGATTCGGGCTTCTGTGTTAGGGTCCACCCAATAAAGATCGGGGATTTCTGAAGCGGCCCTGGTGTAGCCGTTTAGAGCTAACTGCCAGTTAAAGGGTTTTTTTGGGGGGTGGGGGTGGGGGGGTACTTATTCTCCGATTTGATCGAAGAACTATTTCTTGGTTGAACTTGATTTGATTTTTGTGAACTTGCTCTTTGTAAATATATGAGTCTGTAAATAAACGAATTATTTTGTTATGCTACTCTCTTATTTGGTCGGTCTTGGCCGGATATTACAACTTATACAATATCATCAGTGTGTGATACAATCTTTCCATATCAGCACAGAGAATAAAAATAACAATTTATTATTCAAGAGATTCCTTTTAATTGAATCCTCAAACGGGCTGAAGCAGCAATGATCAAAATGAAAATCTCTATATAAAGCTTTCACCTTAATATATATTAATATATGCAGCTTAATACATGACAATACCATCAATCCAGTAATTAATTTAGAATTCATCGACACATCAAATTATTATTTACAGACATAACTCAGTAATTCTATTTATTATGATTGTTTTGTGGAAGTAAAATACATATCCGGAAGAATATCAGAGATCAAAAGATGGCATTCTTCGTCTTACATTTAAAATTTTTAAACCATAATTTCTAATCATAGAAGAATTCCAAAATTCCAAAATGATTAACTGAACGGAAATAACAGAGATTCAGATAATCATTTTCCTTGAGATTTCCGCTCGTTCCTAAGAAGAAATTGGATACTTTGAAAACAAATATATTTAGCTCTCTCTTTCTCAGTAACTTAACTGTAACTTTAGATCAAAATTAAGGGGAGATTTATGATGAAATGAGGTCACAATAATAATTTTAGTGGATTTAATTGCGAAAAGCATAATTGTATCATATCAAAACCAAGCAGCAACAAAATGTTGAGTTTTCCGGAGGAAATTGCTCTTATTTTAAATAGTGTACATTGGATATAATGCTGGCGACGTGATGTTTGGAATGTTTTATAAGCATAATTGTTTTGAAATTTTAATGAAATTTTTTTAAAATTGAATATGAACTCTTCAAATATACTGCTTGGATTGATAAAACTACATTTAAAAATATTTTGAAAATTTAATAATGTGCTCTTCATTTTTGATAACGTATATATACTATTATACTATTTGTAAATTATGAATTACGTGATACGACATGAAAGATAAAAAATTGTTCTAAATGCTTTACAGGGCAGGTCGTTGGATTTAAAACATCCAAATTCGCCGGAAGTTAAGTTTTGAGTAGTAGGTGGTCACTTAAAAAATGGTGTTTTAAAAATTTTAATTACATTTTGGGGTTTTAAAATTTTGTATTAAAAATTAATCCATTTGTCAACGTTTTTTCCTCTAAAATCTTGTAGCATATTATTACCTAAAATATTTTTTATTCCAATTAAAATTTCAGAAAATAAAACTGTTAGAGGTACCAATTTTTTTTCCATATAATTAATTTTTATTCTATGCAAAAAAAAAAAAAAAATGTATAGAACAATTTTTTTGTTCTATGCAATTTTTAAAATGTATGCGCAATCGAAAAAGAAAATTCAAAAATATTTGTAATATTTTTTAAAACAATCATTGTTTCGATTTTTGGATTTATACAAGTGCGCGTTGTGACAATATCAATTACATTTATGTACATGATCGCTACTATTAAACTAAGAATAAATTTAAAAATAAAATAAGAACAGACAAATTGAGCCTAAAAGTAATCATGTCATGATACTTCAGGCTAGAAATTCGAATCTCATTCAAATTATTTTTGTAGCAGTACTATGTTTAATTTAAAGATTATCATCATTTCGGGTTTTATCTAAAAAAAAGCAGTTAAAAATTAAATTTATATTTTACTTCAAAATATGATTCAATAACGAAGTAATTGTTTTATTACTAAAAAATAAAAACCGAATTGTAAAATTTAACTTTAAAAAAATTCAAATCTCGTGATTGCTTTCTGTTCAATTGTCATGAGAATGGCAAAATAATTTAAATGTCTAAGGTGATAGTTTTAGCGAAGGCAAATATGGAAATTAAGTGTTTCGTAAAATAATTATAGAGAAAAACTATTTTGGAAATTAAATCAATGATACTGTTTTTTAAAAGTATGTTTAATACACATACAAAAAATATCAATAATTTCTGTCCATTTGCCCTTTAATATAATTTATTTATCACAAAAGAGTCAATAGGTATAATTAATTTGTAGACAAAACAAATGAAACATATAAATTTATAATTATAGTTGAAACTAAATATGCGTTATAAATTGTTGTTCAATAAATCATTTCTTTTTGTTTCATTCCGTTTATTTAGATAGATCTTTTTTTACAGTTCTGCTGAAAATAATGAGCGATAACCACTTGTTAATTCGTTTGCTACTTGGGATATACATGCACAGATACACAAAATTTTCAGAGAATTAAGAAAAATTAATGTTTAATTACAATGATTATTTTAATTTCATAACCATATTTTTTTAAATAAAGCTATTAATCGAATATTATTACTTTCAATTTTCAGATATTTTGCAAATCTCGGGGTTTAGCGCTATTTGTGAAATATTGGTTTCCCAACTTCATGAATTGGACTTTCAAATCGAAATCGCTGTCAATGTTTTTTTTTCATATTTATCAAATCGAATCAAATCATTACCATCCCAAATACCAAACTGCTAATTAAAATGATTAAAACGATTATCTAATATATATTTCAGTCCAAAAAATCATCGAGATATTGATGAAAATATGCAGAAAATATCTTATTAAAGAAGATATCTTACTGACAGAGTAATCATATTGGCCAAATGTACATGATTGAAAAAAGATCTTTCAATATATTTTTAATAATATATTATACAGCTTAAAAACTTTTAAAAACTTAGTAAAGTTAGCTAATTTTATTAATTTCTTTTACTTGAACTACTTTTTAGTTTGAAATAGATGCAAAATTAATCAAGAAGACAACCAATCATAATTTTCCCTTGTTCAAACTAATTAGAAAGTATATTACGATATTTTTATTAGTTTAGATGTCAATTTCTGGGTATATTTTAATTATATATATATTATAATTTTAATAAAGAAAAAATTATCTTCTTAAAAATTTATTTTTTCTATAATAATATCGTAATACTCTTGTGGTTATTTTTTCTCTATTTAAAGTTACATTCATTCATATTTCATAAACCATTCCTATAGTTGTGTTATCATGTGATAGATTTTTTATAAAAAAATTAGTTTCATTAAGTAATCACAAATTGATATAGCAAAACTTGCTTTTACAGTTTTAAGAATTATTGAATTTGTGAATATATCATAAAAAAAACCTTGATATATTTTTACAACTTAATATAAAGCTCTTAAAATTTGATTCCATTTTTAATTAATCATAAATGCTAATTTAAAACCTAAATAAAATTTTTAAAAAATGGATTTTTAACGTATTAACATCTGTATATCCTAAGAAAAAAAATTAAAATTCTTATAGTATGCACAATTTATAATTAGAAACTTTCAAATCTTACATTCTACAGAATATCATATGTCTTGGAAATCTACTGACCATTGCACAGAAATGTCTCGAAGGAAATTAATAACTACCTACAGTGGACATCCCCTATTTCCTCAGTGATAAGTCGACATATTTATGTACCCTTATGTGTTGTGTCCTATGCAGCCCTGATTTGTATCTCATAGTTCATAGCTCTCTCCAACGGTCGGTGGAGTGTGATCTCCTTTCACCAAATGATTCTTGAATATCTTGTGAAGATCAACAGTTCTGTTTTAATCTGTAATTGTATTCAAAAATATTTTAAGTACTTTTGGGAATGAGATTGGTTTAAGAAAAGAAAGGTATTTAAATTTTTTTAGATAAAATTAATTATATTTTTTATGGCTATTTTTTAAATAATTCAAAACTTTTTTGTAAATAATTTTTAATTAAAAATCAATAATTTTTTCTATTGTATAATTTCCGAATTTTTGAGACAAATTTTCCTCATGAAATTGAAAAAACTTGGGAACTAAAACTAATCAGTAATTTTTAATAAAAGTGAAAAGTTAAAAAAAAAATCTCAAATATATACTGTAAGATATCTAGAAATATTTGTGTTTATAAACAACAGATCCCAACAGATTAATGAAAAAATATCAAATGATTCGAGGATTATGCTTAGATAAAAAAAAATAATTGCATTTTGATGCTTTCTTTTCTTTAATACAAAGATTATAATTTCTGTCAGCAGAATTTATTTTATTTTGGCAAAATATTTATATACACCGTTATGTGCTTTTAGAAATTATTAGGTCATTTTAGCTTACTGGTGAAGATGATAAATTAGTTCATTATGGACATTCAGAAAAATAGTGGTAAGTAGACTTCATAGGGTCTTAGAGTAAATTAACATTCACACATTAATCAACTGACAAACTCACGAAATGATCAGGGACCGGAAAATTTATAGCTTGTGATAATTATTTTTGAATAAATACTCAAAAAATATATTAAGAAATTATGCAGAAACGTTTTATGTGAAACCATCTTCATCAAAAATGTCAGTGCATAATGCGTTATTGTCACTGCTGCTCATGTTGTCATGCTGGATCATTTAGTGCGAGTGTGCTTGTCATTATCGTCTTATGCTTTTCCTAGAAGTTGAGTTATCTTTCTTTGGATTCTGAAAAAATTCATCTTTTATCGTTCGTTTATTATAATATGAATGAGAAAGTTGGAGAAGTTTAAATAATATAGAAACTGACTATTACCATAGAAACTTATGAATTCCAGATCCACTTTCTGAAACTATATCGAAATTTGTACAAAGTTTGAAGTGCTAAAGTTTGCTGTCTTATATCAAAGCAAATGTAATCAGTTACAGAGGTCTTTTAATTACACAATTAAAATTATTTTAATTAATTCTTAGAAAATACTGAATTATATGTCTTAAACGCATATTATAATAAAATACTTCGTATAAAAAAGTTGCATGAATTGAAAATTAAAACAAATTAGTATGCTTGTGAAAAAGGAGGACTAACTTACCAAACAAGTTAAAAGCCAAACAAGCTAATATTGACGGAAAAATACATTCTTTCCTTAGCACAAATGAAAAAAAAATGAATTTTTTTTTCTGAAATTTTATTTTCTAAAAAAAGAAGAAGAAAAAATTTTGAACACGGTAACTAAAATGACTTTCAGAATATTTTTAAAAAATTGAAAGTATTCGCTATTTATAATTTCTCTATGGTTTGAAATAATATCTTTGCATAACAATGATCATGCAAAAGTCTATACGACATTTAAAATAGAAAGATTTCGCAAAAAAATCATACAATTTTAAAGAGATTTCAGATAATGTGTAGTTCGCCTTCAGTCAATATTAATGTAATTATACTCATGACCGTAAATTAAGCTTATTTGGGAATGCCAGAAAACAAAATCTGAACATGAATAGAAAAAGAATTTCTATTGAAATAGAATTATGCATATAATCTGGAATAATATGCTTGTGTTCTAAACTGAAATAAGTCTCTATATTTCCCAGAAAGTATTTTATAAGGGAAAAAGCAATTAATGGGGTAAATAAAAGGCATCATTGCTGTAATGTATTGTGGTTTAGAAGTTAACGTATAAATTTTACATTGTCGTTGACAAATATCTGTGACTAGCAGAACTCATCTGAATTTTTTTTTATGCTGCTCTGTTTCTGAAGTTTTTCACTTATTTTCTTGAGGAATTTCTTGGAGAAACTACGGTGCATAACACTTTTGTATTTTCTTTTGTTAACAAGTTTTATGTTCACAGCCATTCTGTGTGCTTTTGGACTTCATTCATAGAAGATGTCATTAAATCTTAATTTATAAACACGAGCAGCACCAATTTGATGAGTGGACATTCGCCAAGTTAACAACTGTTTTAAAAAAAGGTAGAATTCAGTCGAAATTTTTTTTGTTCAAATTTTCTTTTAAAAATATGCAATGGATGAAACTTCTTGTATGATTTATTAAGTTTGTTTCTTCTTGTGCATTTGTACATGTTTTTACAATACTGACTTTAAAAAAAACTATTGGTTCAAATATTTTTTTAAAGATAAATGTCTGCACACCTAATTTTATACTGTTAAATTCAAATTTATTGTAGCGATAACGGAAGTGCATCTCAAAGAATAATATGTTTCTACCTTGAGGTAAAAGCAGAATCATGAAAATGCAACTCAAAGAAAATCTAAGAAACCAATTTGCAAGAATTCATAGGCCATATGACAAAGGTATTTCCGCCTATCATTTAGTATCTAATTACATGCTATCCTAGACTTGGCAGAGATGTCGCTCGTTCTCCACCAACAAGATAAGCATTTGATCTCAAATTAAATTGACGTGTCGCATGTCACTAATATTAACAACAATTCACTCCATTTCATATTTAATATATTTTTTTATAGATATTTAAAACAAAATCTGTTCATATAGTTGTGCAGCAGAACAATTTGAATCCGTTCCACGACAAAACTCGAAAATTAAAAATGAACCCTTACAATTGAATTTATGGAAAAAACAATAGTCAACTCTTTTATATAAGTGACCAGTAAATGCCCTCTCCTACAATTTAAAACACGCTGACCAATAAAGAAAGTAAAACATTGTTTGAACACAACTCTTCATTAAACAATCCGTATTAAAGTGGCACAGATTTTTGATTAACTATTTTAATTAACTATCACGGATTTTTAATTACATCTGTTATATAAATTGAAAAATTTATTTAATGCAATTTCTATAAATTATGGTAAATGGAATACTAATTAAAAATAATTCAATTGACAAAAATTCTCATCAAAAACGACTATTCTTCGTTAATTCGCCATCCAATATAAATAATTATTTATAAATCAGTAGGGTTTTCAGCGAAGTCCATGAATGAAATACAGTAAAGCATCTTACAATCAGGAACGATGCATTGAATTCAGCAGGAAAAAACTAATACAAGAGTTTCCTATGAGTACAAGTTATTGGCGTTGTAAATAAAGTTTGCCAATGAATAACCATCAATTAACAATGAATAAAGAAAAAAGCACCACTAAGAAGAAGTTACCAAAGTGTGCACATTGGCGTTATGTTGTGCCTTGACGTCCTCACAGTGGTGCCCTGCGATATTATTAAATTTTCATACTTTTAATCACATTTTAATTTTAAAAGTTTCAATAGCAAGCGTAGTTGGTACGAATTATGAAGTAAGAGGTATATGCGAATCCTGATGTCCAGTTTAATTCTAGATTTTTAAGAAATGTGTAATGGTCAAAATGTTCATCCCTCTCACTGATTATCATATTTATACAAAATATGTTCGATAAATTTATCTGAAACCTGAAAAGTGTTAAATTTTTTTTTCACCTACTGGTCAAAAAATGCTGTATATTTTGTAAACTGTACTTGAGGATTTATATAAGCGCATTGGAAATTATCAGCAAAAGCGTTGAAAATCGAAAAAAAAAATGGAATCCTTTCATTTAAGATAAAAAAAATCATTGACTTTCTTTTAAACCCTCCTAAGAATGACCTGCTAATCCATCCCTCTAATTACTTGTCCCTCTAAAGAACATTTGGCCATGAAATTGGACAGAGGGGAGGGACCAGAATTTAAATGTCACCATTATCCAATGATTTACGAGGGGCATAATTTTAATCTCCAACTCAGAAAGGTAGAATGGTCTTTAATTAGTGGTCTGGTGTCGAGAAGCTCAGAGCGTTCTGGAATTTTCGCAGGAATGGAATTCCGCATTCCTTCTCTTTTCAAGGCCGGCGAGTCGAGATGATCATCTGAACACGTCCACCCCCTTCTTTCTAACCCCTTCGAGATGGATGAACGAAAAAAAAAAAATGTGACTTCTCTTCTTCATATCGCTTCTTATATCTTTGATATCTAATATATGGAGAAAAATCGGGGGCTCTTCGAAATCAGAAATTTTTCTTACTGACTATTCTGACTATTTATTCCTAGGCGAATGGGTTAAATGATTCCGGTTGAAAAGAAGATAGTGGTTTTGCAGAATCATTCCTGTTCTTGATGTACCCTGGCAAAATATTTGGCGATATATTACGGTCTTTTGTATTTCGAGTAGATGGATGCACACAAATTGCGAAAGCAAATCAATTTGACGTGAAGTGGTCTTTTGTTATGCATTTTCGGTGTAGAACTGCATTTATTTTATTACTATTTTTTATTATTTATTTTATTATAGTGGAGTAGATTTATTTCATTAAAAGGTATAATTACTCTCTTAAAAGAAAAACATTAAAGGAGAAGGAAAACAAAAACCTTTTAAAAGGAGAACATTCGGGAGTAGTCGCCACAAAACTTTATCGCATATTTGGTAACTAATGTACCTATATATCATTAACCGTGTGTCATTGATGACCAAAAGTTACAATAGAGTCTATTAGGATTCGATCTTTCGTGATTAATCGGTGGAATGCAGTTATTATAAACAGACAACCGAATGTATATTTTAGTCCTTTTTTCCAGGAGATTAAAATCAAAATTTGTGACAGAACTACAATTATGGTCAAAACAAATCATGTTTTAAATTTCATATAATTAAGTCACTACATTTTTGAGTTATTGCGTTTGTATCGATGCAAAAACATAGACTGGCAAACGGTCAACATCATGACGAACTTGGCTCCAAATTTGTCATATATTCTATACTTTAGATGTTAAATATGTGTATCAAATATTATCCATCTAGCTCTCTTCGATTTGTAGTTATCGTGTTAAAGTATATTCGGAAAGTCGGACAGACAGAGGTTTTATGAAAATATTTATTTCAAAATTTGACAGATATTTACAGACTATGTATCAAATTCCATCTGTCTAGCTCAAAGCGTTTTTGAATTATCGTGTTCATAATCAGGCAGATGGCTGGACAGAGATAGTTTCAAAAACATTTTTTTTGACTCAGTAATGTTTGAAAGGTGAAAATCCATTGAAATCTCAAATTCTAATTTTTTTTAAGCGATTGCAACACTTTCTCTCTGTATGTTTCGTAGATGAGAAAGAATAAAAAGGAAGAAACGATGATAATTGTAAAGAATTTTAAATTCTTTTCATGATATACTTGAGGAACTCTAGCCTCCCATGGCTGTCAGCTGAACTAAACAAGTTATGTAATAAAAAGAAAATAATGAAACCAATAACAAAGATTTGTTGTTCATAAATGCATCTAACATCAACACGCATCATTAGGAAAAACATCAATAAATAAGTTTGAAATCGCTGCAATCATAAAATAATTTTAGTCAAGTAAAACCAACCTTAATTATATAACATTTTAACGTTTCATTAAGTTGCTTAAAAAAAATAAAACTCAGGGATCCTCAGAGAACTCAAGTGCTATTATCTATATTTAAATATATGTATGTCTTTTACACAAATGTACAGTTTTTACTTGATATTGATAAATCTTGACACCGTCCTCTATAAAACGACAGAAATGTTATATTCATTTGTTCAAATATTTATTAAAAATTAATTTGTCTTTGGCATTTTTCTGCTATATCTTCCTAAAATATAACAAAAAAAGGACTTCTATATTATCTTCAGAAGAAGAACAAAAACCCTCTTTAATGATATTAATTTCTTTTGCGTACAACATTTTCTCTAATTTAAATAATTTTTTTCATAGAATCTGTAACAATATTTTTATTGATATGGTAAAATTCAGATTAGTTTCATTGTTTTATAAAACTATTCAGTCATGTGCTTTTTCAGTATTAAAATTGAGATAAAAATAATGCAATTTTTTGTACAATTATTCCATGGATTTATTTTTTCTTATACATAAACGTTTTCCTTTACGTGAGCATCAATTTGCAGCAGACTGATTCTATTAAATTCATGTTTTTTTTTGTCTTATCAAGCTGAATGCTATAGCTTTGATTGCTATACCTCAATATTTAATGACTGTAAAAGCTATAAAATGAATAAAAATATTTTTTAGAAATTAAAAATAAAATTGGTTCTAATTACAAATTAATTAATTCTATTAATTAAAAAAACTTTTCTTTAATATTTTATAGATATTACAATAATCTATTCATTTTTGTACAGTGGAATAAGAAATTTGAATTACTAGGGAGTAAATGTTAAGTATAATCTGAAAACTAAATGCAAGCAGTTATATTTTTGATAATGCTCCGGTGCCTGAAAGCAAATTTTTATTTCCAAATTTAAAAAACAAAACAAAATTTTTTAATGATAATAGAAAAGTTAAGTAATACTAATTAAGAGAAAATAAAGAAATTTCTTATTCAAATATCACTCAGTGTAATGTTTATAAAATAGTACAACTGCACCTACAAATTATAAATACTAATATCTTCGGACTTTTACAGGCGCATCTAAAGTCGAAATAGCAAAAATGCTTTTTGTCAAAAGCAAACCAAACTTCAGTCCATCCGGTTAATTAAACGACATTACGTTGAAAGAAACTCATTACCATTTTATAGTTGCGACAGCCATTTTGTGATGTTTCTGAAATGCTTACACACATGCATACATTCATGTAGCCTCTTGTCTATTCGGCATCGTCTGCTAAAAATGATGACAAATCGTTTTGACTTACTTTTTTGATCGCACTATTTCCGGTGGCGCTTTGGACGTCTCCTGTCTTCTTCCGGTTTAGTTTTCAATGAGGATTTAAAAGCTTTTATCTACAGCACACGAACAATTAAACTTTACTCTATTATTGACTTTATCTCTTGCTTGCACGTAACAATAAGGAAGTGTGACAAACGGCCCCTTTTATCTTTTTCATAATTCTCTGTGGCGGAAAAGTTGAAGATTTTTATCGTGGTGGTTCGCTGCAAATGCTGCAAATTTCTATCTGGGTGCGGAAATGTGAATTGCAAAATCGAGAATACTCGCTAAACCTTGCTTTATACGAGAAATAAGAAGAAAAAAAAATAATTTTCATTTTTTTTTTACAATTTAGAAAGAAATAATTGGAGTCAATGCAATTGTTATACTTGATCTATCTTCACGTAAGATTCAGTGATGGCTTTGTAATGTCTTTAAATCATATCCGTAGAAGTTTATTTATTTCATATTCTTCATCAACATTTTAAATATTCAAGTTAGTTATGATATTTGCTTCTATATAAGTAATTATTCTGGTGAAATCTTTTATATTGATATTTTAAACTAGCCGCATTTGGTGACGTAGGGATTCGCTAGAACTGTTGGTTATATTTGATTTTAATTAAACCTTTTATATATAATTTAAAATTAATAATTCCTTGAGCAAAATATTTCAAGACATCAAATTGTGATAGACATTAAAGTCATCGATTTTAGTAGTTTTACACTTATCCTGTTTTATTTATGTATAAAACTACCTAATGGATTCAGGTATTTTAGTATCCATTTAACTGCCATCTTATCTTCCACTGCACGTTGCTCTACACATAAATCTATTTTTTCTTTCTTATTGTTTATACTATTTACTTTTGGAGATTAGCTGATTCTAGATGGGTGACTAGCTAGAAGATTATTGGTTGTGAAAAATACACATATTTCGATAATTTTCATAGAGATAAACTGTAAAGATAATAAATAGAATATTTACCCTTAATTTTCTATAATAGAATTATATGCATATTTGTAGAAATAGATAAAAGATTTAATTTTCATTATAACATTAGAAAGATCGGTACAAATTTTGCAGGAAGTCCTTTTTAGTTGTCAAAAATTATGGGGGGCAAGCCACCTAAATTAAAAGCATAAAAAATATTATTATTAAATTTTTAAATGTTGTAAAAATCTTTTTTATATGACAATATTTTCAAAAGTGAATTATATTTTATGAGAAATTTCAAAATATTGTTTTTCAAAATAAAATACAAGCTAAGTATAATTCCTACTCTTCAAGGTATGTGCTAAAGTTGGAAACTCGATTGCTATTTTCACGCTTAACAGTCTGTACTTAGAGTTTTAAGAAACATACACAAAGATGCACACATCTGCTTTTATTATAAGTAGAACTGGTAGTTTCTGAGAATACCAAAAATATTTCATCTTTTTTATACTAGCGAGTTTTTTAGGGATCGTCGATTTGGAATATGCATTTTGAAAAATTATACTCCAAACTGGTGTTTTGTAGGAAAGAAGAAACATATCCATACTTTTATCTTTATTTTTCCCCTCAATTCCCACGATTAATCCTAAAAAAATGCAAACTCTTCTCAACGGGGAATGATGACGGGGAAAATCAGCATTTGAAATATTGTTGTAATCTAAAAATTGCCGTGAAACTCTTGGCATTCCTTTAAATAAACCCTTGAATTATCACTTTTGGTGAAATCATTTAAAAATCGCTAAATAAACCAAGTAATGAAACCATCTTGGAGAAATTTGAGCATTTTATATATAATGGAGCTTAGTGATCTTGGCGTAATTTGAAAATCATCAAGTCCATTATCTTGATCTAGGAATCGCTAAGTAAATCGGAGATTGTAAAAATGAAAAAAAGTAATTGCATATCCTAAAACTACAGCAACAATTACAGAATACTTAATTTCTAACAGAACTGCTCCTCTTAAATATCGGGATGGTTAAAAATCAAGTATTCTCATGACGTAAATTATAGTGGAAATCATATAAAGTAAAACCACCGGGCATCCCAGATTTCTTCTGATATCAAATAAAAAATCCGAACTGTCTCGTTTTCTAATTTTGAATAAAGGATTTACATTAAAATGCTTTACAAAAGATTACGTTGATTTATATAAAAAATTGAATTATAGGGTAGTCTTCTTCTCGGAGAGAGACCATCGGTTTGTTTTCGATGCCATGTCGACCTTAGTGTGAAGCACATTTTAATGGAGTGTCCAAATTTTAACGCCTATCGTATTCGCTTTTTTAATTCAACATCATTGACTCTTCACGACTTAGTAGGTGAAAAACACCACCAGAATATTTTTAACTTTTTGAGATCTATAGGGTTTTTACATCGGATATAGCACATTTTACCTTTGCTTTCAACATTTAGCTTATCAT
>JAPMOR010064452.1:513906-619250 GCA_026543865.1 Argiope aurantia | reverse complement strand
TGAACCGAATTACAAAACCGAAGAAATATAAAATGTAATTTGATTCTCCTCATGACAAAGTTAAGCAGAAAAGGCATTATATCGCAGAAGTTCATTCCAGTGGCTTTTAGATTGTTTTAAACTTTGTTTTCAGCCTCACCTTTTATATTTATAATTGCTAACCGCCGGAAATTTTGATTGTGCTTTTTTTGCAGAATTCGTTATTTCTAATTACCCCAAGAAAATACTTTTAAACATTTAAAGCCTATTAGTTTAATAGACTAATATCTGCCCGATTGACTCTCCATATGAAATATTATAAAACAGTCAAGTTCCATGATCTCGCAGAGTTTAGAAAAGTACTTATTCGGTACAGCTACCGTTACATCAGATTCGGTTTCTTATATGTACATATATATCAAATAGATACCTTTTTATTAAATTTTCAATAAGGGAAGAAAATTAAGCGACTAAATATTTAATGATAATGAAAACGATTTGAATTTCTGTCCAAATGTGAAATTTATTGTTAAAGTAAAAATAAAAATATTTTTTAGGAAATTGTCACAATTCATGAAAAATTTGAAACTCAATGAAATTGCTAGAATTACAGAAAGGTAATTTTTTCTTATTTTTAAATGAGTATAAAAACCAGTTTTGAGTGATTATATTTTCTGAAGTTATCGGGGAAAAAAGCAAACATTTCTAGTTAATTTCTAGTTAACAATTTTAGTTAATTAAAATTATAATCATATTTAGAAAAAATACCTTCAAAGTGCAAATTCCTATCCTCCAAATTATGTCTGTGTCAAATTTCGGAACTCTAGGTTTAATGGTCTGTTTTGTAGAACGCCAACACACACCGATAGACACCACACTCTCACATACACGCACACACACATTTTGTTTCATTAGTAGTAAAGATGTGTCACGCTAAGGTAAGTGAAAACAACAACAAAAAAAAAGACAGATTCTTTTTAACCGATAACCATTATCATCTTATTTTAGAAATAAAAGTTGTAACTTATTTTTGTTAATTCAAGTAGCTTACTCCTTTATTCAATACGATTCAAAGTTTACGAAGTAGAGTTCATAGTATATGAAGTGGACAGCACCTTGCGAAAAAAATTTGTATCCTTCAAAGAAGATCAGTTACAAACGAAGCAGACAGACACTGTTTGCTTCGTTAAAGTCAAATATGTGTAAATGCTTTTAGCCATATTTGAATACGTAGAAGAAACCATACGATATATCTGTCTATTTATGCTGAAGCAATACAGACCAATTCCAGGAGGCCCCTTTTCTTTAGCCTTCATGGAGGCAAAGGCTAGAAAGCAGTATTGTATTCGTGAATATGCCATTGATAATTTTCAGTTTCTATTAAAGTTTCACAAAATAGTTGCTTAAACAGATCAGACTTTTTTTTGTTGAATTTGGAAGACAAGATTCATAATCTTAACAACGATGTGCATGGTTTTATTTTTCATTTCACTTTTTCAATAAAGTGGAGGATAAAATTTCCATACATTAACAGTAATGCCATAGCTGTATTTCAAGATATTAACTTCAATTCGTGAATAAACATTATTTAGTTTTCGCTGAGTCAATTTATTTTCACATTGATATCTAATTGCTATCTTGTTCGCATAAGTCTCTATGTATTTTATTTCCAACAGTGCGGAAATGTATATGCAAATGAAATTTAACAAGAACTTTTAGGCGTAAACTGTTTCAATCATTAAACAAACTTTTCCATATGATTACGGAAATTGTGGAATGTTGGCCCAAATTTAGTACCATTCATCATAAGCTCCTATAATTCTTTGTTGTTCCTAATGTTCCAATTATAGCAACTGTCTTTCTACTTCCAATAGTTTGGGAATTATGAGGAATTGAAAATTTTTGATTCTCGCCATTTCTAACCTGCTTCTTTGAACTAAATCTAAAAATCTATTAAATTTCCGGAATTTTTTTTTGTCTCTAAAGCATATTAGTTATCGGTGCAATAACCTTATTTTTTATGTTTAATATATATATTAAAATCCAATTTATCTGTTTTTCTAAATTTAATTATTTTCTAATCATTTGATTGCAAGCTTCGTTTCAACCTCTGAATTTCTCAGAGTTCTGCTTTTCCCACTTTTCTCAGGGTCTAACTTCTGTAGTTTTAACTGTTCAACTTTAAATTATAGCATCAAGTAAAAAACACTAAACTAAATTAAATTTTTACTGAGCTAAACTATGATAAAATACTTCCATTGAAATAATATATGTTATAAATGTTTTCATGCGGCTTCTTTTTCTAATTTCCACCCTACTGTAGTGAGAAAATTCTTAGATCATGGATTTAATACAGAAATCTCAAGGACAGTTAAAAAATTAATCAATCTCTTAACCTCAAAGAAAAGCAATAAAGTAATGATTGAAAGAGATCTGCGCTTCTGTCTATTTACCAGATGTTTTATTACATGTAAATTATTATTATTATTACTCATGTGATAAAACGATTTATTACTCTTCTCAGTTATTATTAATAATAAACGATTAATTGTAAAATGCATGCAATCAGAAAGTTAATTTATTTTGTTTAGAAAAATGTGAATGAATTATTAAAGAGAACTCCATGATATGCAGAAAACAGTTAAAAAATAAAACTAATTAAACTTGTCGTAATACTACAGATGCGTTAAAAAATGAATGATAGATTCAAAACTGAGTTGAGAAGAAGTATTTCGCTTTCGACACTCGAACAGAAAAATAATATTATTGCGAAAGCTACTTGAAACGTTCGTTAGAAAAATGTAAGAATCTTCAGCAAGATAAACATGATTCCTTTCTGTACTATTTTTCAGTGTTAAAGGATAAAGAGATTGACATTAATACCTTGCAGTCGCAAAGAGATCTTAAAGATTTACTTGGAGATGAAGCAATGTTTCGTCTTTTATATCTGTCATTACGTGAACGTTATGTAATCCACATTTCGAGCAGTGATCCTGATTAGCTTTCTCTTTCCTAATACTTCATGCATATTTCTTCCTTTTTAAAGCAAAAGCACGTACTTAAGATTTTTATATAGCATGGAGCCTTGCAGTCTGAATGCTTTTAGTCGATATAATCATGATTATTTAAATTTTTGTTCTTTGTTATGATAGCAAATATTGGTTTTCGATTATCGGATTAAATGACTGAACTATACGGAGTGATTAATTACCAGACAAATGTGAAATTACTTATAAAAATGATGTTATATTTTTGGGGACATCATCATAGAACCCCAGAGATTTTGTTGCAGAGTCTTGGCTTCGATGCACATTAGTCATGTTTTTGCGTGACGCGAAATTAAGCTTAACTTAAAACTTAAGCTACTTTCCTTTATTTTCAACCGGAAATTTGTTAGTCATGAAGTCATTATATCCAATCAAACGACCAGAAGAAAACTTTGTGCCCTTTTCTCTGAAAGAACTATTTTCAATTTAATTGTGTTTAAGTGTGTATAAGGATTAGGTGTCATAATTATCATCTGAGTACAGCTTAAAATTGCAAGGCTCGACCTAAAATAATGCTCTTCTAACATCCAAATAGGACTACATAAAAGGTTGCCAATTGGCATGGCCAAGGGTGGTTAGATTTCTCTTCTTAGAATTGATTTTGGTGGATTGAATTTGCGTCAGAACCTCTTTTAAAATAGACTACAATGAAAACGAATCTCAAAATCTTGATCAATTAAAAATGAATTTGATTCCTAATTCCGAAATTTGCATTTAAATCACTCTCATGTTATGGATTGATAAAGAACACATTTTTTTGGAATTTATTCATAAATGCATGTATTAACTCATTTTCCTCTCAAGGAATTAAATAGTTAAAGGCAAGATTTTACTGTTATTAATTCCATATTTAAATTTAAATATTGTTACGAATATGTAATAATGTTTCCTTGCACAATCCGTTTCATAGTAAGGAAGAGAGATTTACATATATTTTGAATGAATGCTAGGTCGATGACTTCTGAGTTATGTCTCGAACTTAATTACCATTTGGTGATTTGGCAACTTCGTTCACAAAAATGAAGTTTCTGGTACATACAAGAATCTTGACGCTATCTTTATTAGGAATCGAGAGTAGAAATTACTCTGGAAAAGTCCATGTCTTATCTGTAAATTTAAAAGAAAAGTGAGAATTCAATTAAGTTAATTCTCACTTTGGAATGTTATCACGTTGCATATTCGTCCATCGAGATCTATAGGTGGTTATAAAAATAATGGAAACACCTGTGAATAAAAGTGGCATTCTTTAATGCGCTTCGTAAGCATTAAAATACAGTAATAGCCACCAGTTTTTTTTATAAATAGCAATGCTTATATGCTGATGGTATGTATTAGCATTTTTAAAGTTCTATAATTCTCGGATTTCTTTCAAAAGCGTAAAATGTCGGATCTCTCAGATTTTCAAAGACGCCAAATTGTAGGAGCCCGTCTAGCTGGAGCAAGTGGGACCGAAACATCACAACTTTTAAGTACTAGAGGTACTTTTCTAGAGGTACGGTGTCTAAAGTCATGACAGTATACACACAGTGCAGCAAGACAAGCTCGGCAAACCGAAATAGTGGGCGGAAAGAGAAGATCAGTGAAAGAGACCTACGGGTATTAAAGTGGATTGTAATGTCTAAAAAGCGAACAAATGCAACAAAAGTGACCTCAGAACTCAATACCCATCTGAATTCTCCAATGTCAGTGATTACAGTTAGTAGAAACCTTCATAAATAGAACATTTATGGTGGAGCAGCAATTCCAAAGCCACTTGTGACAGATGTTCATGGTAAACGTATTCTACAGTGGTGTCACGCTGACAAAACCTGGTCGATTTATAAGTGGAAGAAAGTAATATGGTCTGACGAATCGTGTTTCACACTTTTCCTTGCTACAAGACGGGTGCACGTTTGGAGGACACCTGCGCAAGCGTGATTGTCTCCTTCCAACTGTCAAGCATGGAGGTCGATCAGTCCTGATATGGGCAGCCATATTGTGGTTTTCTAATGGACCAATCGTAATCCTGAAAGAAAGGATCACTGGGGAGAAGTATAAATTTTATCTTCCAAAGGTCCATCCTATGAGGCAAACTTTGTTTCCTGCAAGAGATGGAATTTTCCAGGATGATAATGCACCTATCCATGCAGCTGGACTTGTCCAATCATGGTTTGATGAACACGAGGATGAGGTTTAACATCTGCCTTGGCCCGCACAGTCACCCGACCTCAATATGATTGAACAGTTATGATCTATTTTAGAGATTTCAATACGGAATCGATATCTTCCACCAGCATCTCTCCCAGAACTTTCACAATATCTCCAGGAAAAAAGGTACAATATTCCTCTAAACACTATTCAACACTTGTATGAATCGATTCTTAGGCGAATCCAAGCTGTATTACAGGCCAAAGGTGGTTCTACACTATACTAATAAAGGATTCTTTATAAATCTAAGGTGATTCATTTTAATAACCACCTGTATTATGCTGTTTTTAAATAGAAATTTATTGTCTGCTTGCTTGTAAATTTCTAAACGTTTTGTATTTTTTAGTATATGTCAGTTGTATTTAACTACTTATTATTCTAATTCTATGTTTGGAACAAAGTATCGATATCCCTTATCCAAAATGTTGAAGTTATTTCATCATACGTCCACCTTAACAATATGTTTTCATATTATTTAAAATTTTGTGGATGGCATTATACTTCAGTTGATTTTATTACTTTTTTCTAATAAGGCATAATCATGGACAAACTATCATTCTTAGACTAAAATTGCGAAAATAGCAATAATTTATATATAAAGATTCATAAAAGAGGAATTAATTTGATTAAATTTAAATTAAACTTTTAACTCTCCTTCCTTTTCATATTTATATAATTTTTATTCTGGGACATTGTAACAGTCTTGCGCATATCGTAAATTTAACAAAGATTTTCAAGTGCTTCTGCAGTTATAATAGTATTCATTTAAAAATGAAGAACATTTTAGTGATTTTTAGCCTAAACGTTCGACGGTATGCTTGCTGAAATGCAAAGGAGAGTAGAATTATTTCCTGTTCAAGATATTTCTCAAAATTACAGATTTATTTTGTGTGCTGAACGAGGTAATGAGCGGAGCTGCCTGTATCCGAAAGTGAAATGAACTCTCTTTGAATTACAAATTAATTAAGAATCTTAAGTAAGATAATATTTGTTGATATATTTGAAATAATTAAAAATTATAAATAATAAATTCATTAAATTTAAATTATTACTAATTATTTATATTTATTAGTCATTAATTATTTAAATTTGTTTATTATTAATTTTTTAGAATAATTGAATTTTTTTCTTGGGATATTTCTATAATTTTTATATCACGGAAACACTAAGAAAGACCTGTGCAGTTTATGTATAAGACAAAAATTATGAATTATTAAATTTGCTTATCATTTTTAAATTATTAATTATAATTTTAAGTTATTATTAATTAATTTCAAATTATAAACTGATTTAAATTACAGCCGGCGTCCTGGCATAGGGGTAGCGCATCTTCCCCGTGACCTGAGCGTCTCGGTTCGGGCATGGTTGTTTTTCATCTGTGTTCTATCTGTGAGGTGTGTGAATGTGCCCCCCTGTAAAAAGGGGTTGTGCAAGCGAATGTGTGTGTGTCATCTTTATATGAGCTAGAAGTCAGACTACTGCCCTCGGGTGCTCAGGGGTCTTTACCTTCAGAAGCTACTGCACCCCCTTTCCGTGGTAACGCGGACACAACATCATCATCATCATTTAAATTACAAAAAAATTAAACATAAAATTATTAAATTTTAATAAATAATTTTTGTTTGTTTATTCCTGCATTACTTAGATTAAAGCTCTTCAAACCTTTTTTCCAGGTTTTGGAAACATCTACAATCTTGGACTACATTTGTTTTTTAATGCCAAACAAACGTCCGTGAAGTGTTCAAAAAAATAATAATTTTTCAGCATTAATTTAGGTATATTTACTCATATAGTAAGAATAAAAATCATTTTCTTGAAATTTATTTCATTAACATATAAATGATTTCCACGTTGTCCAAAATAAGAAGAAAAATAATGGAATAAATAATAATTCTCACAACCAAATTAAGTTTCAAAAGAATTTACTGAATAAATTGGAATGGTTCCCGAAAACTCAACATTACATGAACGGATTAACGTTCCGTTTATTTATTTTGCATAAAAAGAAGGAAATGATTTTTTAAAGCAAATTATCTTCTCATTTAATCGTTGGGTTTTACGTTTAAAAAAATGAGTTATAAATATTTATTTAATTGTTTCTCAGAATGATAAAATAAAACTGTGCACTGCCATAAAAATTCTTTAAATTACATTGGACTCTTCTCAGACTATTTCCTTATTTTTAAAGAAATACGATTATATGAAATAAATATTATATTAAATATAAAAATTTATAATGGAAATGAATGCATTTAGATTTTTTTTTTATTTTCTTGTATACAAAGTGTCATAATTTTTGTAAAATAATATAGAATATATGATATGTAATATCATGAAATTAATACATATTACAAACTATGTCCTTTTATTGTAAGAAGAGGAAAACGTGGATTTGAAACTTAAGTTTGGGAAGATATTTGCTATAGTAATGGGATAGGATTAAGATCAGGATTAGATAAATTAGATTAGACCTTTAGGTTTTTCAGTCCTTAAATATATCTGCTATAATTAAGGTATATGCTAAGTTGAAAATCCACTTTGACCGAAAATCAGGAGATTTTTAAATGTTTTATTTCAAAGATATTTTTATGTTTTATTTATTTCCTTTACATTGTTAAAACTGTTTTTGCTTTATTTCTACAAAAATTTGAAATTAACAGCTGAAAATAGAACTAAAACAATACAATAAATATGCTTTTTTTTCATTGTTTTTATTTGGGATATTTAAACAAATATTTTTTCTACTTTTCTTGTTTTTACCATAGTAGATATTATTTTTAAATATTTTCAACATACATTTTTTGATTCTGTTGCCGTATATTGGAAAGAAGTTGCTTTTCTACTCCCCCCCCTGCTATTATCGCTGATACGAATAATTTAGTAGCATATGAGTGCAAATTTGAAGGTTATTGTTTCAGAATTGATTGACTATTGTGGCTTAAGATATCCGTTACTTAAAAAAATAATTATGTTTAAAGCCATTTTTTTTAATATTTTCAGATAAAATTAAAGCGTAAATATAAAATAAATGAAAATAATTAACATAAAATAAATATTAATATAATATAATATAAAATAATAAAATATAAAATAGAAGATATATTAATAATAAATATAAAATATATAAAATTTAATATAAAATAGAAAAAATGTTTTAAATTCTTTTTAAAATATTAAACTTAAGAATGTTTCTCATTAAATTTGATCTGTTTATAAACAATCTATAGAAAGTAAATCCTCTAATTGATATAACCTTCAGTATTCTATAATACCTATATATTGGCTAGAAACTGAATCAAAAACTTAACATTTACTAAAAATAATTACCAATTATGGAATTTCATTTAAAAATTTTCATTCATTACCAAAAACCAATTATGGAATTTCATTTAAAAATTCATTTAGAATATTTGTAAATAAACAATTTTGAAATATTCTTATTAAAATACTAATAATTCTTAGCCACATTATTTGCCCAGTAATTAGAATATTTAAACTGTAACCAAATTCAGATTTTAAAGTGATTAATAATTTTAAATACTACTTTACTGGATCTAAATAATAATTATAATTATTTTTTTCCCATGGAAAAGATTCGTGTAGATTTTTTGTTTACAATTTTAAGAATTTTTTTCTATATCTACAAATTTTTAATTGCATATAAAAGGCAGAATAATGATTATAATAAAACATTGGTAATATCTTCCATAATTAATAACAACTTCTATAATTAATAAATGGTGGCTTTGTATGTTCATTACAATAAAGTTTTTTAGTAAATATGTTGAGAGGCAAACTTAAAATTTTGAAACATCTTCCTATATATTCAATAAATTCATAGCTACTGTTCATTCTATGTATGGTTCCAGCAGGTTCCGTAAATTTAGATTGAAATTTTTTGAGTAATTTAATCCAATATTTAAAAATATTAACTATTTTTAATATTAATATTAATTATATTATTTATATTATTAAAATTATATTTATAATTATTGAACATTAATAAATTAAAATTCTAACCAATTCTAATTTAACATTTGTTGAAATTAAATTCCACTTAATTTGTTACATGAATGAAAAGTTATTTTATGGATGAAAATGATTAATACTTTAATAAATGTATTTATAAATACTTTATGTAAAGGTTAAGTCATTAATTTCAAGATATCCCCTTCCTTAATTTCATCGAAATATAAAAGCTGATCACTTCTTTTCGCTGTATTGAAGGAACTCCACCTGTTGCCAAGATTTATATTTGAAAACCTTTCTGTATGTAGTAATTTAGCGTCATTTGGCATTGGTGTTTCTCTCTATACCAGTTTTTGTGATAGCTGAATTTTTTCCAAAAAAATCTTTAATTATATGAATTTTATTATTATCTGAAAAACTTTTCATCTGATTCTTCATATGAAATGCATTTGGGTTTTTACTATTTCTTTTTGTTATTTCTTTTAACTTCCAGAAAGGAAATTAGTATGAGTTTGAATCGCAATCATATCAAAGCAACTATCACCTATGTCATAGAAGGTAATGCTATGTTTATTATTTGCAGTAAAATAGTATTAAAGACTATATAGTGCATGCAAAACATGCGTTATTTTATGTTTTCTTTATTTAATGAAATTTATTTATGGCAATACATATTTTATTTAACTTTAATAATGGATATTAATGTAACATCAGGCATGTTGAATAAAATAAACAGGTCGTAAAAATCAGGAGTATGAAAAGTTTGTTATAACGTAAATTGGAGTAAAAAGATTCCCTTATATTGATCAATTGCTAAAATTGTTTATTATCTATATATATATAATTGAAAATTCGTTTGTTTAAAATTTAGCATACACGTGTCTTAGCACCTAGAAGGATTAACAGCGATATTAATACATTTCTCCGACCCTCTAAAGGAAGTGAAATGGGGACTGTAAGTTTTTACTCTTTAATTTCTGAACAACATAACGCATGAAAAACATCTTAGCACCATCTTAAAATCAAACAAGTAACTTTATATTGACAATAACTTTATTGACATATTATATTATATTTTTATCAATTTTTTTGACAAAATATTAAATCTATTTCACTGTTTAATCATATATATCAGCGTTTTTGCAAATGTTGTTTACTACAAGTTTTTTTATTTTTACTTTTAATAAGTAGAGTAAAAGTAAAAAATATGCAGTAAAAAGTATGCAGGTGTTGTAATTCATTATTACAAACTGCCTTTTAAAATTGTAGCAATGTCTTTAATTGTTTTGGGTAAGTTGGTCTCACATTATAGCTCGTTTAAGATTTTATTTCCCCAGCTGACATGTTTTTTTAGTTCATTAAAGAACATTTTATTTCCCATAGTAAATTTGTAAGTTTTTAATGGGGCTATTACATATTTTCCCACCAGCCTCAAAATTACACCCTTGAAAATGTATTAAAAATATTAATGTATTAATAAAATGTATTAATAAAATTAAGTTTTAAAAAATGCATTGCATATACACGAATGGTGAAACGTTAAAACAGAGATTCAGGAACATGTTTGAGTACAATATTTTTAAATGGTCATTTAGAGTGCCTGAATTTTGGAAGTTGAAATTAATTGCGAACTTTGTTCGGCAAAAAAAGTTATTTTTTTAAAAAAAAGATTTCAACAAATATATATTAAACAACAAATCTATTCAGCAGTTGAAAAACTCTGCATTTCTCAATTTACAAAAGATAAAATGTTGTTTGTCAGACCTCAAGCAAGAAGACCTCGTGAAAATCGTAGTCAAAAAATGGCGTAAACAACAACAACAACAAACACTGTCACGTATGGTGTCACTGTCCCGTATATTTCTCAAAAAGCTTATGAAGTAAATAAGACAATTAGAAAATTAAATTAATTAATTCCAAAGAGTTTATAGAAGCTCAACATAAATGTAGAGATATAGCTGCATTGTTTAACAAAATTAAAAATGAAAATAGTTTTAATAGCTCTTGGGGGTCTTTGGTGAAAAAAGAAAAACCAATTAATTCGAAACTGAAAGGGAACTAATTGTTGTTCTAAAAAACGGAGTTTATTAAATCATGTTCCAAATAAAATATGTCATGATCACAAATTAAGGCATTATGTCATGATAGAACTTCTCGACATCATTGAACATTTAGGATAAATGAGAAAATATTTTTCGGTCAAATTTTTAAGAAGAAATAGAAGAATGTAGTAAAACTTAAGATCCATGTCAAAGAAATGGAAAAAAATCAATATTAAAACAAAAGTTCAGTTGACTTATATACCTATAATTTCAGAGATATTTTCAAAAATAATCTTTGATGTAAATTTTTCTTTATCGATGACACCATGGGAGATAAGTATTTAATTGCAACTGTTGGTGCAAAATATTTGTATATTGTGTTTATCCTGATGTTGAATCGACATCAAAGGTTGAAAGTCTTTTTGAAATATTTAGTTGAGTGTGATCCTAGAAAGTTAAAAAATTGGATCAGAATGCTACATTTAAGCAATAAAATCATTGAATGCTTAAAGAAATCTGGCATAAAATTAAATATACAACATTAAAACATCATTCTCAACGCAAATCTGTCGGAAGATATCAATGAAACATCAAACATTTTTGAAGGCGTATGTTCTGAAGCAACCCTTCAGGGTTAGTTTAGTTATAGTAACGTGCCCCTTTTAAAGTAACACAAGCGCTGTTTCAGGGATGGACCTCGATATTTTGAACCACGATCAAATGGCGAGAATGACTCCTGAGCTGGTAATCCCTTCTCCAAACTTCCACACCACCACAACTGCAGGACGTTTAACCCGAGGGATCTAACGTGCACCAGACCTGCTAACATCACGTTTCAACGTTGGGAACGAGTTTCGAACCTGAAACCCCCTGATTCCGAATTCGAAACCTTACCACCATGCCACAATTGCAATTCACCTCTTCAAGGAGCGAAGCACTCCACGTAGTTCTATTAGCTTTAAGAACTATTTTCAAAGCAATACTGGATTTACATCTTTAAAATTGATGACTTTCAAAATTTATTTTCAATGTCAGATAGCCCTGTACCATTATTATATAAACAATATATAGATTCTTAAGATGAAGGAAATAATGTTGTTGAATATGTTTTGCAACCGATAGATAAATCATTAGCAAAAATGTAATGTGCGATGTAATTGTGGAACTATCAAAGGAGAATTATCTAAAGAAGGTTTAATATTAGCTGTATCGATGAGTAAAACCAAACAGATTAGCGATAGATTGGAAAGGTTCAGAAAAGACTGAGAAGAAATTATCTGAAACTAATTATTTTGTGAGTTTCGATAGAATAATTAGTTATGGAATAATTTATTAAACTAGGACATAATTAGTTTTGGGAACTAATTATATCCTGACTTATTATAAAAATTACAACCATGGATTTTCTATGCTAACATGTTAAAATAGTATCAAAAAAGAGCAGAATTAGTTAACCTTATGATTAAAGGAGACAATAGGATATTTAAAATATAAAAATTAATGCAGCACTTACATTGCTTGAATTTTAGGAAATTTAAGAAAATAGATCCTTAAATGCTAACCTAAATGAATAAAGATTAAAGCATTGCACGATATGTTATTAAACTTTCAAAATCAAAATATCTTTCAAACTTCAAAATATCTTTTCTAATAAAGCAGTAATAATCTAACTACAAAATGATTACCAATGGAGGATACGCATCTGATAAATATAGGACAAAGCATTAAAGATTCTGTAGACAAAAGTATATGTCATGAATAGACAAAAAGATATTTCAAAAGCATAAACTATTAAAATACTTAAACATAAAATAATTGAATAAACGATTAAGATTATTATAACTCTTGAATGATTTTAACTGAAGTAACCAATTTCTAAAGAAAAGGAAATAATCTCGTGAAAACAAAATTCTTCTCTTTACCAAATACAGAATGATCCAAAAATTATCAATTTTAAATAAACCATAAAATATTGACAAATACCATTAACACTGGATGTTCAAAGGTTAGCTTTTACAAGTTGTAGATTATTGAGATAGTTATGTATCTTTTTTGGGGGTGGGATTAAAATTTATTAATTTTCGTTAGCCAAAATGATGTCTGAATTCCTTTACGTATATGAAAACTTTATAATCCTTTATTTAGTTCATTCGTTCAAATATATGAGAAGAACATTTTGTTTGCTAGCGAGTGGATTAAAAAAAATAGACACATTTATTAAACAAATAAATTTAAGCTTATTAAGAAAGCTAACAACTAAAAACAAACTTAACAAATAAAGATTTTCTCAAAATAGAGAAAATTAATTTGGATACTTTGTTGTTCACGTATTTTTTTATAACAAAGTCTGAGGAAGTAAAATTAAAAGTTTGCTTTTATTTTTCAGTGATGATCACGATATATTAAGTTCGAACATTCTTAGGATTAGCATGCTTTTATAATTATTAGTTTCCAATTTTTTCATCAGTGCACACATAACATATACTTAGAAAAGAGAAGGTAAACTAAAAATTTAAACAGAAAAACCTGATTTCAATAAAAACTTTATACTATAAATTGCAGCTTCAAACCCTGATATGAGAATGATTTTAGTTCAAAAATATAACCAAGGGGAAAAACATCCTTTCTTATATCTAAAAAGATTATAAAAACTAAAAAAAGTATTCTATTATAAACCAGCGAGAGTAATCTCACAGAAACTTTCTTGCGTACTCTCCGGTTAAAGTATTATTTCCTTTCCTCAGAATAAAATTGTGAACTTTCGGTAAGTTCTTGAATATCTTACATGGGATTAGTGAACGATAATTGCGAAATGTAAATCTTTGACGCGAATCGATCATTTTTCTAAATATGTCGCTAGAATGTGTATTTTGGAAGCATTTTTGCTGCCCGATTAACACTAAAATTTGATATAAAATTGTAGTCACAAGATAACATACAATTTTTCATTTATTTAAGCCAAGTTTACGAGTTATAAAATTTACATGTATATGAAATTGCAGACAGTGAGGGAGTTAACTGTTTGACATATTTGATTTCGAACTTTGACAAGCATCTATATTTTAGATGATAAATCGGAGTATTAAATTTTATCTACGTAGATTTTGGAGTTATTAAGTTCACTTGAATTCGAATAGTCAGACGAACAAATTCCCTAAGAATGGATTTCGTTCTAAATTTAATATAAATCTACAAATTGGCCACAATTCCATATACCGAATTTCAGCCTCTAACTCAAAGCATTTTGAATTATCGTGTTTACAGATAACTAGATTGACTGACAGGCACATGAAGATAAAAGAAAAAGGTAATTTTGAAATATTGCATAAGTGTGAATTCTGAATTAATATATTCTTAAAAGCAGTTTTAATTTTAATCTAAAATTTCACATAACATTATAATATACAAAGAAAAATTACTGTAATCATCAAAAATCTTGACCTTGTTATTTTGATGAATCTCTACTTCCCAAGACACATAATTTCCCTAACTAACTTCATGAAATTAAGTTGATTCATTAGTAGAGGTACAGATTTGTATCAGGTATTTGTATCAGATTGGTACAGATGTATTTTTAGGCCTAATCAGTCCCATACTTAATTACTTGTTTGTTTACATATCTGCGAGAATGTGAACTGGATAACTCATTAACAAAGTAACCTAGACAGTAAAAATTCAATATTTGGTCTTGTTAGAAATGTCATATTTCTTTATTAAATTTTGGATTCTAAAAAAGACATCCCTTCTTAATTTTCTTCACAGTACTAAAAACATAAAACTGTACTAGAAGCATGTTTTAAGAAAAACATTGGAGGCATATGTATAACATAATACCACTCTATGCACTCTGCAACTATAACCTTAAAGTAATTTAAACAGTGTCGTGAACATGAAGTGAAAGACAAATCACAAACTCTGAGGGTAAGGATTTTTCTTGGTACTCGCTATCCTACCAGGGTGAGAATTTCATTGTTTAAAATAAAAATCTAAGGAATATTGATCATTATCGGATACATGAGGTTACACATGACAAAATAATCAATCAATAAATATAAACATTAAAAAACAGATAACAGGTAAACTGAAAGATGAGAATAAATGACATTTGCAAAAGGAAACATATGAAAAGGGTGAAAAAAAGGCAGAAAGAAGGAAGGAAAAAAGCATTTACAAAAAATAAAACAACTCTCAATTAAATTTTTTTAATCTTTTCATTTATAAAGCGTTTAAGGACAATTGAAAAATAATATAATAATATAAAAACCAAACATTAAAAGAGAAACGAAAAAGAGTGGTAAAAAATGGAAACATTTAAAAGCACAAACGGACAAACAAAATAAATACAGTAATAAAAGTATGGTGGCAAAAGACATGAGTGGAAAAAAATCGTAGTAGCTGCGGAGGCATTTTATGTATGGAAAATTAAATACATAATCTTAACGTGACAAACAGAATTAGAAAAATCTCATATTACAAGAACGCTTGCTAATTATTAAATAATAAAATTAATTAATCTATACTTATAATAAAGATCAATATGTGTGTGTCTTTGTGTATATGTGTTTGTGTGTTTGTGTATTGGCGCTCTACAGGCCAGACGGTTCGACTTACAGCTACCAAATTTGGCAAGTGTATACCTTACAGCCCGGGAATATGCACCTAGGAGTGATTTTTTTTAAATCTTTAATTAGAATTTTAATTAATTAAAAATTAAGCGAAATTTTAGCGTTTTTCCTTTTTAACTTCCAAAGATATTACAGCACAAAATTGATTTTTACATCATATTGAAGATCAAAACATTATCTTTTTAATGATACTAATGTTTTAACCACAAGTTAAATTTCTATTTTTAATGAATTTTTAAAAATAATTTTATCATATTTTTCAACGATTTATTTCGCACAAAATAAAAATAAAAATTAAGCTGCACGAGAAAGTTGCACTTTAAGAGGGAAAAATTAACTTTTAACAATGTGTTGTCATCATATTGACAGAAGATCAAATTAATAAATAAAAAAACTATTTTCCAAATTAATGCAAGGAAAATGCAGGGAAGTAAATGCAAGGAAAAATTTTCTATATACAAGGAAAATTTTTCTATGATCTTTTATAATACCTATATTACTAATTCAATTAAACAGTTTTATTTAAGGCAAATATGGTATAATATATACAAGATATCTACAATAATTCGGATCCCAACTGCTAATTTGTAAACATTTAGCAGACATATATCTGCTAACAAATGATCTGAATGATATAAATAATTATATGTGTGTAAATTGAGTCAATAAATGCTAATGAATAATAATTTAAAATTTTTACATATATCCTCTGCTCTGTGAATCATATTTAACAAAATATTCTTGAAATGCTAATATTCCAAATAAAAAGAGTTGCACACTTATCAACTAAATCAATCACCTCAGCTAACCAATTTATGAAAATTTCAATATCACTATTTCATAAAAATGGATGAATTTAGATCACTTCATCGTCTGTCTCAAAGAAGTCAATCATCTCCCAGAGTTTCTCAAGAGTGATTGGCTTAGATTATGAAAATGTCTATACATTCAAAACTTAATTTCAGATCTGAAGATTGAATACAGAATAAAGATAAGTTTATTTATTTATTTAAAAGTTGAAGTGTCAAGAATATTTTGCAGAATATTATTCTTTAGGACCAAAGGACTGTCTAAAATTTAAACCTCATAATTTTTAAAAATATATTTCTAAACCAAAAAATCAAATATTATTATTGATATCCTTTATATCCTTTTCAAAATTAAACTAAAAACTGAATTTTTCATTGAATCCGAGAAATTTTTGTTGAATAATATTTTAGGATATTATAAATTATGAAAATTATTCTGTACTGCACATCAGACTTCAATGCCGAACTACTCTGCTTTCAGTTTTCATATTTTATTTTTAGCAAAAAGACATGTGCGGATTTACTGAAAAACGTTTTTATATTACTTGCAGTTTCATCATATCCACTTCAATTTAAAATTGAATTTTACGTGTGCTAATAAAAAATTAGAGAGAGGTGCATAGTACAATGAACAGAACGGCTTAAGGTCTACGTAACAGTATAAGTTAATGATATGACTATCAAAATTTGAAGCTTAAAAATATTTTGATGAAACACCTATTATGAGAAAAAGTCACATAATATATAAATTGTACATTTTAACTAGCATTAATATTGGCGAACCGGTTGGTCGTCAAAGGCGGCTAGTATTAAGTAGGATCATTATATATATAATTAAATAAGATTATATAATATTAAATAAGATCATTTACGAAATTTGGAAAGAAAGTAATCCATAAACTTCAATTATATCAGAAAAGTGAAAACTTTAATTGTAAACAAAAAGCAGCGAAAGGAATATCAATTTTTTCTGATTTATTGGCTGATTTCATTAAAACTGTATTTTCTTCATTTTTATCATTCAATTATATTAATTGTAAATAATTTTTAAAAAAGGAAATTTTATTTTCGATTTTAAGCGTGACTACATGAAGCGTATTTCTTTTATCTATACATATAATAAAGCTCAATGTGTGTGTGTGTGTGTGTGTGTGTGTGTGAGAGAGAGAGAGAGAGAGAGAGAGAGAGAGAGTGTGTGTGTGTGTGTGTGTGTGTTGACGCTCTATAGGCCAGACCAGTCAACCTACAGCTACCAAATGTGGCACGTGTATACCTTGGAGGCCGGGAATGTGCACCTGGGGGTTATTTTTTGAATTTTTAATTAGAATTTTATTTATTTAAAAATTAAGCGAAATTTTGGCGTGGTTCTGCTATAACTTCCGAACTTATTGCCGCACAAAAAAGATTTTTACATGAAGTTAAAGATCAAAAATTTATCTTTTAAATGATACCAATGTTTTAACCTTAAAATTAAATTTCTATTTTTAATGAATTTTTAAATAAATATTTTAAATATATTTTTCAACAATTTTTTTTCGTACAAAATAAAAATAAAATTTAAGCTGCTCGAGCACGTTTCGTATTCATGGGAAAAAATTAGCTTTTTTCAAAGTATTGCCATCACATTGATTAAAGATCCAACTAAAAATAAATTAAATCTTTTTGGAAATAAAATCTGCAAAAATATAATTTTCGGCACGTGTCTGTAGGAAATGTGACAAATATGAAATATTATTTTTTCCAAAAAATAACTTCAAGAAAAATTATGATCTTTTACACTCTCTATATTATTAATCCAATAAATCTGTTATATTTTAAGGCAAGTGTGGTTTAATATGAACAGGATATCCATTCAATTCAGGGCCGCACAGCTGATTTGTAAACCTATAGTAAGTCACAGATCTGCTAAAATGGTCTAAATGGAAAATGATTATATTTTATGTAACTTGATTTAATAAATGCTCTAATAAATAACGAATTTTTGATTTTACATAAAGCCTCTGCTGTGGAAATAACGAATAACAAAATGTTCTTGAAACACTAATATTTAAAATAAAAAGAGTTAATTTCCAATCAACTAAATCAATCACTTAAACTGACTGATTTATGAAAATTTGAATATCACTATTCAATAACATCGATCGTTTCAAAGAAAATACGCCAATCAGCGCGCAGGTTTTTCAAGATTAATTGGACTAAGATTATGAAAATGTTGAGTTTTTCTAAATTTTTAACATTCAAAACTTCATAAATAAGTCTTAGTTGATAGTGGAAAACAGAAACATTCATTCATTTATTTAAAATTTGGTGTGTCCAGAATATTTCTCAGAATATGATACCTTACTACATTAAATTTAGATTTAATAATTTTTGAAATATACTTATAGGCCGGAACAAAATATTATTATTGATTTCATTTCAATCCTTTTGAAAGCAAAACTAAAAACTGAATTTTATGCTGAATCTCAGAAATTTTTGTTGAGTTATTGGTTGAGATATTACATAAATTGTGAAAATATTTTGTAGTTCACATAAGACTTAAATACCGAGCGATTCTGTTTGCAATACTCATATTCAGTAATAATAATAATAAATAAATAACAATAAAGATGATAAATAAAATAAAACGCTTGGTTTTATTAAAAAATATCTTTATATTTATTGCAATTTCATCATTTCCACTTTAAAGGAAAGTTGAAGTTTTACCGGAAATGACAACAAATTAGCAAAATATATATAGTAATTTGAAGGAAACGATCTAAACAACAGTATAAGTTTGGTATGGCTATCAAAATTTGAAGATTAAAAATGTTTTGTTTGAGAATTTATTAAGAGACCAGTTACTTAAAATATTTAATTGAAAATTGTATTGAGCGGTAATACTGGCGAACCGCCTGGTCGCCAAAGGCGGCTAGTTGTTATATAAATCTAAAAAAAATCGCCATAAGATGCACACTTCTACCTTTCAAAGTACATCTATGCCAAATTATGTTTGCAAGCTGTCTCTCCGTAGATCTCTCTCTTTCTCTCTCTCTCTCTCTCTCTCTCTCTCTCTCTCTCTCTCTCTCTCTCACACACACACACACACACACACATCTTTATATTAAGAAAGTGACAGAAAAAAAAGTAAAATCTTTTTCCAAAAGATGTGGCCTATATATAATGTTGAAAAAAACATTTTTTGTAATAAAAATTATCCATTGCTACGCTGAATTATCTATAACCGAATTATCTAAAGGCATGAAAGGCTGTTCCTGAAATAATTACGAGCCATCCAAGTACGAATTAATATTAAACGAGTGAAGGTCATACTCTTAGAAGAAAGAACAAGAAAGGAAAGACAAAAAAATCCTGCCATCGTTCCAAAATGAGTCTCGTTTTGCAAAAAAGCAAACACCTGCCCGTGTGAGAGAAAGTAAGCCGAATTATAAATACCACTTATCGTCAGAACACTCGAAAATTCCTGCACTGGGCGATGAAAATTGAATTTTTAGCTTTATTGCGTCCCTAATTCTTTCCTTACACAGAATAAAAACTTTTAAATCCGACTTTTATCGCTGAATTAAGTTTAGTACCGACTTAGTGCTGCTGGAGGACTTCATCGGAAGAAAGTGATTACGTTTCGCTGGAATAAAGTGCTGTGGATATTCTGCGAAGGAAAATTTTAAGATTTGTCAGAAATTTCTTTTTAAAAGCATTGATGGGTGGACAAAAATCACAATGTTTAATCTGTTTTTGTCATTTTTTATTTTTAAAAATTGTTTCATAGTTTACAAATATAATTCAATGATGTGCGCCTTCATATCTATCAAATTAATCTAATTAGAGTGTTGTGCTATACATTGTAAACAAAGGCGGTGTTATTTTTTTAGAAAATAATCGATCAGATATGCTGTTAAAAGCTTTTGCATATTTTTTACATTCTTATGCCCGAAATCTACGTAAATTGTTATAATTAGCAGAAACTTCTTTTCCAGATTTTTATGGATCTCTTTATTATCTTATTAATTAATTTGTCATTGTACAGTATTAAAATATCTTAGAGCTCTTTGAATTTTGCCGAACATTTTTTGAAAATATTATTACGAATTGGAAATATTGTTTCCCTTCCGAGTATGTCTCATTGTAAGAAAGTGCATTTTACAGATACCTTAATGGATGCTGAAGAGAGGAAAAGGGCAATGCCCCTTTTTGATATTTTTTATAAACCATTTTGAGATGAATTTTGTGATAAAATCAGAAGCTGTTTAAACTATATGAATTTTGATGATACTTTTATTGGATGGCAAGATAGAAATCTTTCATCTTCTCACTGAAGGTATATAAGAGAAACCACACGAGAAAGTCTACAGTGTGGTTATAATTAAACTTCCCCTATAAACAGCGTCCTATTACGCAAAAGGATGAACAGAATGCAGCGAATTTTAGTATATAGGTTATACACGAAATGCACTCACGGAATTAAAAAAAATTATTTCCAAAATGCCCACCAGAAGGCACCTTTTCTGGAAAAACATTAAATTTAACACAATAAACACCCAAAACGGAATACAGAATTAATATTAAAAATCCAGAACAAGAATTATGAGTAAGAAAATGTAAAACCGGGAAAAGCTATCAATTCTAGGGAAAAAATATCGAGATTTGCATGCTTGCGAAGAAAAGGAAGCTTTATGCAAAACAGGTTAGGATACGAAACGTTTGCAGTCGTTTTCATGTTTTATGTCGATGTTTCCGGCCATAATGGTGACTGTATCTTGTTGCCGAATTGAATGAGTTAACATTCTGACATTGAATGAGTTAAAGAACTCCACAACGCTTCATGTGAGAAGCATCACAACTGATCAGTTACGATCTACTGTTGAACACACTGTCTATCGACTTGAAATTTTGCAAGTGAATGAGGGTGGTCACATGGAGCACCTTTCCCTACATCATCCTGGACATGATTAACAGCTGCTCCTCTTGTGCAATTTCGTCCTAATCTGTTCTTGTTCCTGAAAACTGAACTGTTTTTCTCAAAGAGCACACTGTTATTTTTTCCATACCTTAATTAATATGGTTCGATGACAAAGTGATCAGAAACTAGTCAATAAATGATAATATTGTTTATGTATTGTATTGTAGTATTTGTTTTATGCTGAACGCTATTGTGCAGAACTGTTCTCCAATCGGCACTTTGGTGTCTGCTAGCGTGACTTTGATTCCTGCAAATAATGTCTTTATTTTTAATACGACTGTGTTTTGCTGATTGTATTTTTGAGCTTTATCGTGGAATGAAGACTCATTATCCTCCAGTGAGCTTGTTCGACTTTTAACCTGGCAGATTTACCGAAAAAAAATATTGCACTGAGATTGTTAGACTTTCCACCGGATGGATTTACCGAAACAATAATATTATCAATTTGAAATTTCCAGTTAATTATTTACTTCCACGTGCAGTTAATTTCATGATAAGGAAGACACTTTTACAGAGAGTTTTGATGGATGCTGGATAGATATTGAGTTCTATTAATTCTGGCGATGAATTTAGTGGCAAAATCGAAGATTCCTGAATATACAAGAATCTTCACTTTAGATTCATCACCTAGGAGGATCTTTCTAGAACTACCTTTTGTCACTCCCATAAAAAGTATAAAAAAACCCAGGAAAATGGAACTACATTGTAATAAGGGCCATCGCAGTGCCTGACTATGCTGTCGCGGTTGCTTGATCCTAATGTAATTCCAAATGAAAATTTGCATGGCGGAGCTAGCTTGATTTTGGTTACCTATCTTCTAGATTTGGGGTCTCAAAAAACTTTTCTTAAGGAAATAAACTTGCAAAAATTTCCTCTTTAACTTCTTACACTACTTGCATAAAGAATTCTTTTCACCAATAAAGTGGAATTCGAATGGGAAAATTTTGAAACTTATTTCCTTTTATAATAATTATTGATTGTTACTGCATATGCAACTAGACCCCAACTATCGAAACGACAAATATCCTGAGGATTTTGAAAAAAAAATAAAAAGAAATTTATTTAATAAATTTCTCAAGGGGAATGACAAATAATGATAGCAACACAACTGAATTTGACTGACATGTACAAGCATCAGTCAAAATTACGCATTGTATTATAAACTTTAATACAGAAAATCTTATAACTTTAAATGATCCTCGGTTTGAGGCCCACTTTTTCCATTATTTTTTACTTATATATTTATATTTAATATTTTTTTAAGTTTATCTATTTAAGTGTTTTTCCTGGGAAAAAATGCTGTTTTACGCATAGAAAAGCAATTTTTTATAACTAGCTATTAGAGCCTTATTTTAGTCTGCTCTCATGCTGGCAATGTCATATAGCTGCATCTCGTACCCCATTTTTCCGTTAATTCAAAAATATAAGCAATGATAGATAAACTGTAAAATGAATTTTGTAATATAGCTGAATGTTTCGAATAATATGTTAAACTAGAGCATTAATTAACTTTTTCTACTTAAATGACCATTTCATATATAGGCAAGATTGAAAAATATTCATATATAATCAGTATGTGATTCGTATCTAAATATTTTCTCAGAAAAAAACATCATTTTACAAAAATAAGAAGAAAACGACCTGTCGAGTAAAGCCTGGATTTCTTGATCCTTGAAGTGTATTAATATGACATTCTTCGCATTCATATATTTCAATAAATTCTTTATCTGTATCTTTTCTTATCTGTTGTTTATAATAAGCTTTTATCAATTAAATATTAATGGACATTCTTTATATTCATTAAAAAATCCAGCTAATTGAAGCTTGGTTTTCCAGATATTAAACATACAAAATAAAAAAAGCATTAATTTTGTACTCATTATATAAACAAATTCTATGTTTTTATTCTTTCATATACGAAATATACAAAGAGAAAGTTTTAACTCTTCATAAAATTCATCCTCGATATTTGGATGAATTTCCAAAAACTCCCTCAGCTTTTCCAGAGTCCGAAATACATGTTTTTGGAATTATGTCTGTCTGTAAGCTTTATAACTCAAAAAAGCCCTGACCTTGAACGATGGAAATTGATATCAAATTTCCTTACTAAATTTGTAATCAAAACTTGGAAGAAACCCTTCGAAAAGAAGTATACTTCAAGTATAACTCAAAAACGCGAAACTGTGTAAGGATTAAATTTAGATTTCTAATCACATTTGCATATTTATATTAAATTTTGGATCCAATCAGTTATAGGCGGGGGGCATTTTTCAGTTTTTATATTCACGTGTTATATTAATAAATGGGATAGATTAGTTAAATAAAATACTGCAATCGGGCATGTAGCAAAAATTATAAATTTGTGTTAAATTTTCGATCCAATAATTCAATATTAAAATGTCTAAAATGAACATTCAGTTTCATACTTTATTTTATGAAGTGAAAACGCACCATTGTTCGGAATATGCAAAGGATTATAGAAGATTAAAAGAAAAGATACTGGAAAAAGTGTATGAAAAATGGAGAGGACAACACTCCAGCTGGTTTTCTGTGAAATAAAATCTTTTTTCCAACTATTCTTCCTTTAACCAGATATTTAATTATCCGACTCTATTGATACCCAATTAAGGTGAATAACTGGAGCTTTGTTTGTTTACTAAAATTACAGAGAGTATTTTCTACTGTACTTTCAAGACTATATTTATATTATTTTTGTCAAAAGCATGTATACACACATAAAAGATGCCAAAAGATGTAAAAGCTTCAAAATCATGTATACATATTTCATATATGTATACGTGTTCCATGTTAAAATATTTTATTTACAAAAAATAAATAAATAAAAACAAGATTGTTGAAAGAGCCACTTCCCATCAAGCATTAGAAAGACAGCGGAACTATTGCAATGATTAGAATACGATCACTTAAACTAGATTGTAGACAGAAGAGTGATGAGGTTTCTGTTAGTTAAGATCAGGAATCTGAAAGGGAGAATTACGAGCTAAAGTGAGACTAAAATGAGAGATTTGATGAAGTAATCCCTGAATTATTTTATTAAAAAATGCCATTGAATTAATTTTTTTCCTTCAGATGTTTTTGATTCATGTCGCTGAATTTTTTATTGAGAAAAGAAATAAGAATAATCATCAGTTGGAGTCTCGGCAATTCTTCAACAAACAAAATTCAAAATATTTTTAAATTGGTTTTAATTTAGACGATACTTGAACAGCTATTTTTGATACCAGCTTTTTAGTTTATTCTAATTGTCATGAATAGCAAACAAAAACGAGGGAAAAATACATCGTAGCAATTTTATCGTTTATACTTGTTATGCTGGCCATCTAAAGCAGCTTTCACTATATTTATTCCCAGATATCCAACCAAATAAAGTAGGAAAAATGTTGGTGGGGTTTTTTTTTGTATTAAATGAAAAGGAACTATTCACTGGAGAGAAAACCTTATTAAGAAAGCTATAAATAGGAAAAAGTACCAATAAAATTATGTTATTTTTAATGTAGAGAGAAAACATTTTCCTTACAGAATAGGTGAAACTATTTCGGATCAACCACATCCACGGGTTAAAATTTACTTCCGATCTAACTAAGCTACCTTAATGTTCTATAGCTCATTATATATACAGTGGTGGCCAAAAGTGTGGACATTTTGTGAAAGTTTCATGTTTTTCAACTTTGCATGCTTGTAGAATATATTAATTATCACTTAAATACAAATGTTTATATATCAAATTGAAGGTAATTTAAATTTAATGTAGAATTTAATAACAAAAACAGTATTACAATATCTGTATAACAAAAAAAATTACGCTCATTTTAGTAAGATCTATCTTAGATTTGCATTTTTTTAAAGTGATACGTACACAATCAATATTTAGTAGGATAACCCTTATTTTTTAAGACAGCTTCACAGCGCCTTTTCATCGAGTGAACGAGTGTTTGGAGTTCATCTTTCGTAATCACATGAAGCCAAGAATCAATTATAGATTCAATAAGTTGTCTTTTATTGGATGGACGTTTTTTTCGTACAAGAATTTTCAAACGTCGTCACAAATTTTCAATTGGATTGAGATCAGGGTTGTCTCCTGGCATGGTATACATCTATGCCTTTATTTTGAAACCATGCTTTGCTTACTTTTGCTGTGTGGCATGGAGCTGAATCCTGCTGAAAAATAAATGGTGCTTTGTTGGATAAGAAATCCCTAATGGAAGGTATCAATTTTGGTTCCAGGACAATTTCGACGTATTTTTTGCTATTCAGGATGCCATCAATCACTTGAATTCGGCCCACACCATCTGCAGACATACATGCCCAAATCATGGCATTTGTTGTTGTTTTTATAGTTGCTTCAATGCAATCAGGATGAAACGCTTCACCTACTCTACATCTCACGTATTTTCTACCATCACTACCAAAGAGCGATATTTTTGTCTCTGGAGCGATCTCCAGATTACTTGCTTCCATTGATTTTCTGACCATTTAATGTGTTCTTTTGCCCACTTAACTTGTTTTTCGAGTTGTTTTTGATTTAAATATGTTTTTCCCTTGGAATTCTAGCTTGTAGTCCAAATCCTGATAACCTTCTTCTTTTTGTTCTTGAACTTACTGCAATACCCGCTGCATTCATTTCACATCTAAAGTCATCTGATGAAATTTTTCTATCTTGAAGGCATAGCCATTTAATGTTTCCATTGGCAGTAGCAGTTGTGCATTTTTTTCTGCCTGATTTGGCCTTATTTTCCACTGATTTCGTTTTTTCATAACGTAAACAAAACTTTCGTACACCAGAACAAGTCACTGAACCACCAACTTGCAATTTCAGCATATGAGAGGCCATTTTCTCTCAATATGACAATTCGGCTTCTTTTTGTAGATGTTCAATCAGTTCTTCTTGGTGTTGTTTGTTTAAAATTAGTTTAATTAAAAAAAGAACTTAAAATATTCAAAAACAGCAATACTCTATTTAATTGTACTAGTATGCATCATTCCGCAAAATTGTACTAGTATGCATCATTCCACAACAATAACTCTTTTACCATCCAAATAACCTAAATTATAGTTACAGACATTTGATGGGTCCTCAAAACAGTGTTTGTGATTGGCTAGTACGCTTTTATTACAAAACACGTCATTATTCAAAACGAATTGTGTTTGTTTGTTCTACTAAAATGAGCGTAACTTTGTAATTAACACAGAAGTGCTAAAAATAGGATTAAGAATATATTTTCTTTCCTCTCCAAGGAACTCTTAAACTTATTGAAAAATGATTTATGACGAGTAACAATAGCTACACATTTATGTAATTTTTAATGGAGAGTATTTTCTTCACTAGAATTTTTAAACAAAGTGGACAAAGAAAGCAGTTTGTGAGAAGCTTTAAGGAAATAGAGGGAGTGATCTCTTAAAAGTTTCCCCTATAATCACTAATAAATTTACTTGTGTAACCTCATGCTATTGGCAAACAATAGTTACCAAAAAAACCTATCAATGTGCGATGTTTGGCGATTAATCGTTTTTATGAGGTTAATACACAACCAACAAAACACCAAGTGCATATTTAGGATCTCTTTTTTCCGATCAATTGAAGGAAAAAATTTGGCGTAATTATAGTCACAAAATAGCATATCAGAGTTTACAGATTTGAACCATTGCATTTTCAAGTTATTACATTTATGCCTGTTAAAGTACCTATCAAACAGACAGAAAAACCACTTAACGGATTTGGTTCCAAAATATCTACACTTTATAGGTTGAATATGTGTACGTTTCCCTTTATTTATCTACAGCTTTGCTGGTATCGCGTTTACTTATAATCGGACAGAAGGCTATACAGAATCCTCTGAAATAATTTCATTCAAAATTTGAAAGAAATCTACAAATTTGTTATAAAGATTATATACAGAATTTAATACATCTAATTCAAAGATTGTTTAGCTATCGTGTTTACAGACAGATACTCCAAAAATGTGTTTTTTGGACACTAGAATGTCTAAAAGGTAATGCGACAAAATTATGAATTTGAAATTTGTGATGATTACAGAATTTTTTGTTGGCTTATTTTGTACACCAGAAATAGGGTTTATACAAAAACCTACTTTTTGAAAAATTGGTTTTCGAATTCAATATTCCCAAAAAACCAGTTTTAGTTGGTTTTCGAATTTTTGTCAAAAAAATAGAATAGGGATAAATAGTTTTTTAATTTATATAAAAATAACAAAAAACGAAATCAAAGTCAAAGTCAAAATATAAAAAAATTGAGGATTACATACACATATTGCTTACACAAAATAACGAAAATTCAAACAAAAACTTCAAATAATATTTATATTATTTTCACTAATTTTAATTTCTTCTAAGAAAATAGGATTTAAAAAAAAACATAAAGTAGCCACTGCAGGATTTTTTTTTTAAACCGGGTTTGAAAAACTGTCAAACCCTAACCAGAAAATAAAAAAAGACAGACATTTGAGAAAAGCCTAATTCCTGAATGTTTCCTATAATTAAGGATCGATTATTATTGTCTGCAGCTCCAATAGGAACAAATATGTACATTTTGCCTTATTAATTTATTATATAGTCATATTCATTCAACAATTTTAAACATCGATTTCTAATTTAGAACTATAAAAAACTGTTTCAGAGTTGAGAATGAATGGACGAAGAAATAATTTATAAATATTTATTATTAATTTTCTTATATATGAAATAAAATTTAACAAAGTAATTAGAAATTAAATTGAGTACTACTGTTGTTCTGTTCCTAATTATTCATATACATTAGAAAGAAGGAAAAAAACTATAATAATGTTTCGTTTTCATTTTCTTGTATACAAAGTATAGTAAAAGTATTGTAATCATCAAAAAATTCGAACTCGTCATCTTGAGGATCTCCACGTTTCAGACCTTCTCGAATCCAAAGCACAGATATTTGGAAATATATGCAGTCTTTACACCAAGGTCGTATTTTGATATCAAATTTTGAACGAAGTCGATTAAGAGGAAATCTGGTTGTACGGCTGCTTGTATATAAATTTATGCAATAATTGCAAATTGAAGAGAATTAGATAAATGAAATTTGGTAAATTCACTATCAAAAGTGTAGATATTGCAGTTAGAACGAAATCCGTCAAGTAGTTGATCAACTGTCTATTTTAATTTCTGCATGTATATAAAAGCAATAGTTCAAAAGTGTAATAACGTAGATAAATAAAATTTAGTTCACAATTTTAGCGTCTACAGTATAAATATTTATCAGATTTTAAAGTACATGCATCAAAGAGTTTAGTGTCTTTATTTTCAAATAATCTAAACGCAATGACATAACAGTATTGGGAAATAACCAAATTACCCGAAAATCAAAACAATATAATGGCGAACGATTACAGCTTTCTATATGATGGAACTTTTGAGCTCGCCCCGCACAGACGTATGCACCATCATCGGGATAGGGTTTGTAGACCCGCATCTTTACTGGACAAACTTGGGACAATATGTATTATATATATATTAATAATCCAAAAGCTATATCTCGACTTACCGGTATGTATGGAGATCTTGGATGACGGTCACTACCTCAATATAGAATTGGAAACTAAGGTTGAGTCCCAATAACCATTATCAGTAACGATACAACGTCTCTCGCAGCAAGTATCTTCTGACATGGAAGTGAAGATATCTAGACCTTACAGCCTTAATGAAGCAATTCAGGAAGCGAAATCCAATAATTCGATAGAATGTTTCTCATCCTCTTATCTGAGTTCCCCCAGATTATATTTAAATATAAACATATAGATTATTCAAGAATATAATACCCATGTAGGACTTATTTATTGCATACTCGCAGATTATTAAAAAAAATTGCCCAATTAAATTTATGTTTTAATAAAATATAATAATGTTATCTAAGGGAATTTATTATTAATATTACCCGATTATTATTATTATATTATATATTATAAACGAAAATATAATGTTAAATTAAACAACTATTTGTGACAGTTTAAGAACTGTTAATTTATAATGTCAATTATTTAAATCAATTGCATAATATGCTTTAAAGTGAAAAATAAAATAGCCTCAGATCACTTTTTTTTATATCAAGTGAGAAGGTCCTCCTACTTGCTTCTTCTAATAAATAGAAAAATTAAGAATGTTTAATACCTTTTATATTTATGCCAATTCATGTCGCAAATCATGGGATTAAAATCAAAATATGACTCTTCGTCTTGAATACTTCTACAAACCCTTTTCAACCGACGCGGGCTCAAGAACTTTTTTCCCCTTTTCGGATTTTTTTCACGAGGGAGCCCCTGATTATGCTGATGACAAATGGGCGGGAATTTCGCAAAGTGCGGAAGCGCTGGAATGCCGAGATAGTTTGCGAGGCTCCTATAAATGAAAATCGTTATCGCCTAGCGCTGTGGGTTTCGCATATCATCACCCGGTCACTAAATACGCTTTTGTGCCACCACCCAAAGAAGACTGCATTTTCCATCAATTTTGCTAGCTTAGGGAAGTGAAAAAAAGGTGTTTGACTTTATTATTATGTTCTCAAATATGATTGGTACAAAAAAAACCCGTAAGGGTGAGAAACTGTTTTCTTTTCAATCTTCTGCATAATTATACACTAAATTATATGTATTTATACAGTATGGAAACTTTTGTATTAGCATAGCAATGAAAGATTTATATTTTTTTGTATCTTCTTTATGGACAAGAGAGTTTAAATTTTGATATAGAATTTTAATTTTAGGTTCAATACCAAATGCCGAATCTCATTTATGTAACTTGTAGTGTTTCTCATTTATTATATTTACAAACACTCTCATATGCAGTCTCGCAGAAAGACAATCTTTGGGAAAACTCAATCCGAAATTCGACACAGATCAAAATCCACGAATTCCATCCAGCCGACTTGTTGCGTTTTTGAATTATCATATTCATATGCTAACGACATAATCTTGAAATTCATTTGAAATTCCTCGGTAAAATTAAATTTTATTGTATAGACCAAATAAATATTTTATCCTTTTAGCTTGTTAAGTTCTGGAGCTATTGTATATAAAAATGTACACAAAAAAGTAAAAATTTAACCTAACAGTTTTGATTAATTTCGAAGTTTCAATGGCTAAAAAACGCAGTTTTGGACTTTTATCTAACTGTTCTACTCAAGACGATAATGCTAAAATGCAGTGAGGAAAATAAATGAAATCTTGTATGCTAATTATAAACCCATTTATTGAGTGAACAACTTCAGTAGTAACGCAATTTCCTTATCTCAGTCTAGGTTTCTTTTATCTTATTATGAAACTAAGCGAAGTAGCTGAATTAATATCATATCGATTTTCTCATATTCTAAACATAAGGGGTTCTGTTCATTTCCCTTTAAAATGTTTGTGTTTGCGTAGTGTATTACTAAAAATGCAACAAAATCCACAATTGAATAAAATGTTGGTATAATATAACATAGCATATTGATTGAATATTTCTTCAATGTTGTTTATGTCATATTGATTCTGAGGCGTTTTGTGTTTCCCATTATAATGAAAATAATCGATTGTAGATTTGCATATGTTATATTCGATATTTCGAAAACATTCAAATGCACTCAGTATAAAGTTTGAACAATTAAAAAAAACCATCTTCCAAAATTTTGTATCCACAATATATAAATCAAAGTTTGATAAAAATTTAATTACAAAATTTTCAAAAAGGTTATTTATATTTATCATTTTGAAAAAATATATATTTCATTGCCTACATTGCTGTGCTTTGTTCGAATTACAATATTACATTCAAATACTAACGAATATAATCAAACAGACAATCAACGAAATGGCTGCTTGGATAGTAAATTTCTTACAGATAAGTAAAGTTCATGATAATACCACATGTCTAATATCATTTGACTCGGTAATGATTTTATTTAATTACCTTTTTCATATGTTCTAAGACGGAGTAGACTATCAAGTTCATGGAAGGAAAAGTTTTTTCCAAATTTGGCTGAATTGGATTGCTTTGGAGATCTTTCATACAAATCGAGGTAAGTAAATACAATTTAACAGTATGAAAACGATAAATTAAGCTGAATTCTCAGTTTTCAAAGCATCTATAATTTTATTTCGTACTTGCACACTGAACAGACCAGAAACAACTTCTGGTTGGATTTGCGTACTAACTGTACAAGAAAGGAATTTTCTTCTATACTACGACTTTTATGTATTACATGGCAAAGGTATGATAAATGAGCAATTTTTAAAGCACTAATTGTATTTTTTTATGAATATGTATGTACGGTTACTGTACTATTAGGAATTTTTATTCATTTAAAAATATTCTGGATACTGTAACGAGTCAATAATAATAACGTTTATAATAACGTTTCCCTGCGCAGTTAGTCTCATAAAAAGGAAGAGAGATATCCATATCTTTTTAATGGGTGCTGAATGATTTTTTTTCGAAAACCAGCTGATGTCACTCCAAAACTTTCTTGCATATTCTCTAATAAAGATATTATCTCCTTCTTCTCCAAATAAATCAGATGTTGAGCAAGGCTATGTACATCACAAGTGTTTAGATTTTTATTTCCAGAGATCTATACGATTACGCGCTTTGTGTTCCAGAGTAAAGAACGAAAACCATATATGCATTTTGAAGTTTTTATTATCTTCCGGTTGGAAACAAAGTTAGAACAAAACTACAATTTTTTATAACAAGATTAAATACTGAATTTTATTTATTTAAGTTCTTAGGTTTTTGAGTTATCACTCTTACATAGGATGCTAAAATTGCATGTCTTAAAGATGATCAATATTTTAGTACATTCGGTTTGAAATACGATAAAGATTTATAATTCATGTGCTAAAAATATTTACCAAATTTAATTTATTCAAGTCACTGTATTCTTCAGTATTGCGTTTATGTACTCGTGAAAGTAGGCTTACAGACGAATGAATGATCTGTGGTTTTAGCTCAAAATTTAATTTTTATCTACAATTTAGGTTTCCAAATATGTGTAATAAGTTTTATCTACTCTAGCTCTTCACGTTTTGTAATTTCGAGTTCGTCTGCTATTAGAAAACCAGACTGACAGACTTCCTGCGAATAGATTCTCTTCAAGTTTTGATAGAAATCTATAAATTTGATTATCTTGCGTTGCTCTCAGGCCTATTCCATGCGTTTGGTTGAAAGTAGTTATTTTTTTTAATTATCTTGTTCATAGACAAAAAAAAAATAAACGTATTAATAAAAATATGTTTTTAGGCCGAGGGAGGTCCGAAACGATGAAATTAGTCTAAGTCTCAAGGTAAAATTTTTTGATGATTACAATACTTTCTTTTCATATACTTCGTATAAGAGTGAGTGAAAAAAACAATAGTACGAATCCAGCAAATCTTAAAAGAATTAAACTCATGCCAAAAATAAATTAATAGTTTTAATCCTCAATAAATTATTAATAACATTATTTTTTTTAATTCTTCTACGACTTTTGTCATATATTTCCTTATAATATGCAGTAATATTTTTCTAATTAAGTAAATCATTAAGCCTCATTTTTTTTAATGTTTATTGTCATATGAAAAAATGGATAAAAATATTTTTTCATAATTTTCTAAAAATAAAAATTTAACTAAAATAAATTATTTACTTTTTGATTAGTAACAAATAGATTGAAATTTGAGACTACAATAACAGCAATATAACGGAGTTCTAACAGGGGTGTGGATTCATAGTATTCACAGTCTGGTGTGCTAAATTCGGTACTGACTTGAACTTTAGCATGAATGGAGGAAGTACAAGACCTAGTGATGAAGTCCAACGCTTGCAGATGCATTTAATGAACCTACTCACCTTCTATTCATAGAATTTACTATGTAGTGCAATAACTAGATTTCCAACCAGTAACAGCGCCTTATTGACGAAGAAATCCCTTCTATGATGAAAGATGCGTCTTAAACAGGCATATTTAATTAAAAGCCTTTCTCCAAGAGTTTCTTAGCATCTTAAAGATATAGACGAATTAAATTTGATAGTGCTCTCTGAATAAGCTAATTCACATCCATTTTCATTTACTTTATATATATATATATATATTTCAGAGAGTGCAATTTTAAAATTACAATTCATTTTCTTTTTCTTCATTTTTTTAAATATATTTTTTAGTTAATATGTTTTTTTTAATTTCTTGTATCGAAGTACGCAGATATAAGGCGTTATAAGCATCAATTAATACAACATCAGGATTTCGATGAATTTTCATTGTGTTATCTTTTTGGGTTTATCTGATTACCTGTCTCTACGGAAATAGTTTAAAAGGTATTATGAACTAGAGGGATGAAATTTCATGTACAGTTTTTAGGACACATTTGTAAATTTCTTTCAAGTTTTGCATGATATGCGTCATTCTGAGTCTGTCTGTCCGACTGTAGCACCATTCTTGAACACCATGGTAACTCAAGAACGCAGTAAAATTGGTAAGTGAAGCTTGGCATTGTGACAAATATAAAACATTTAACTGAATTCCTTAAAGGATCGACTGTGCAAAATTGAATATGATTATTCAAAAAAACAAAAAATTGCATTAGTAAGCAAGCAACATAAGAAAGGCAATAAGATACGTAAGTGAATCTTAATCTACGAAATTTACATAAAGTATATTTTACGTACATGAAATATAAAAGGAAAAGCATCATAATCATCAAAAAATTCGAACTCCAGAATTTGATGTATTTCCACATTTTAAACCTCCCGAAATCAGCAAAAAAAAAAAAAAAAGTGAGATTATGAATGTTGATCTATTTATCTATGAACATAATAACTAAAAAAATATCTTGAGTCATATAAATTAAATTTGGTATATCATCTTGTTACGAAATTTGTAGAATTGCATCAAATTTTAAACAACATTCCTTCAGTAGAAAGTCAATTGTTTATAAAAAATATGATAAATGATATCTATCAATCATAAAGAACATAAATGAACAAAATTCGATACACTGATAAATCTTTTAAAGTGCAAACCTGTATAAATTTGGAACCAAATTGTTTATCGTCTGTTGGTCTACAAATTCTCAAGCATGTAAACTCGCTAACTCAAAAAACAGCCCGAACTCGTAAAGCAAATTTTTCGAATTATGTCTGTCTGTTTGTGAACAGGATAATTCAAAAGCGCTTTCAGCTAGACAGATGAAATTTTGTAAACGGGATTAAGATTCAATTTCTAGATTTCTATCAAATTTTGAATGAAAACTGTCTATCTAGGTGTTCGAATGCATGTGAACTCGATATACACAAAATATAAAGAGATAATTAAATATTGTTTAGCACACAGATTAAGAATCTGAAATACAGATTTTTGCCAAATTTTGGACCAAATCCAATAAGTGGTTGATAGTCTGTCGATCCGTACCTTCCCATGCATGTAACAGCAATAACACATAAATTAAGTAATTTAAATAAATGAAATTTGGTATGTAATCTTATGAATACACTCAATTCGGTGTCAAACTTCGGTTTCAATGGCTCGGAAAAAGAATGTCTAGAATACATATTCTCATCATGAATCCAGTGAAAACGCTAAATTCATGTCAAAGATCTATATTTCATAACTATTTATCGCCATTGCCAAGTGAAACGTTAATAGAATACTCAAGGACCATAATTTTATACAAGGGGAGGAAGGTGATAATACCTTTATTAAAGAATATGCGAGAAATATTCGGGGAGACCACTCCATCTACTTTGTATATATGCTTTCGTCAATTGAGTAATTTAGTTAATCCATAGAATTCCTAGTTATTTTATGAAATAATTAATTGCATTCTTAGAAATAACAGGTTTCATAATTTAAATGATAACATATATAACATGATGTAATACCGCTAGATAAAAGCTCTTATCTATAGGTGGGTAATTTAAGGGCCTAATTACTAATATTCATGATTAAACTCAAACTGGAAAAATTATTATGAATCATTATTTCTTTCGATAATTTTTTTAAAAAATTATGTTCCCGATATTTTCTAACACTTATTTAATACATTGATTAAAAATTTAATTGAAAGTTTTTCTAAAATTATCAAATTAAGAAAAATAAAATGCACATCTAAAAATTGAAATTTGTAAAAGTATTCATTTGAGTAATCAAAATTAAGAAAAATGCTTTTCATTAAAAAAGACAAGCGAATTGTTTCATAATTAGAAACTTTACATGTTTAGTGTTATGTTGGGTGTGATCGAGAACGTTACATTCAAACATAAAAATTAATTAAAATATATGTCAAATGAAAACTAAGCAAATATATGATGTTTCTCAAATATTTCTTCTGAAATATCTGAGAAACTTATCTCACAAAAATGATTTTTACACTGAATTAAAACTAAAACAAGCATTTTTTTTATATATGTACATTTCATTTCTGTTTAATTTCTTTATCGACTTTTAATTATTTAATTTAATTTGAAAAATAACCCAGAACAAGGCTTTTATTATTACGATGAAGTTAAAGCTTATTTCATTGCTCCACCAAATATTCATCGTGTCTTTTTTTCCAGGGTTAAAATTAAGACAAAAATTGCTCCATTTGGACATAAACTCCAAAGCAGGGTATATTTTTTTCTTGTACATAATTGTGCATTAATTTTTAATAGATTCAATTAATAAAATTAATATTTTTCAGTCTCATTAAATAAAAGATAAAACTTTAAATAAATATTTTCCATATAAATAAATTAACAAACAAGAAAACTAGACAAAAAATTAATCTCAAAGGCTGCTGTTATTTAACATAACCTTAAGAGGTTGAATGGAAGTTCAGTGAAATAGACTTTAGAAAGAGGATATATTGACCCAAGTATCTAAAAATAGGGATTAAACATCATATAAATTATCATCAGTGATTTCTTCTTGTGTTTATGTTATTCCATTCGCAGTAAGGTCATATTCAGGGTTAACTTTCCCGAACCGAAAGGCTTTCACCAAAAGGCCTTTAACCCGGGTACACACTGCGTTCTCCAAAAATAAAGCCGATCTATTTTATCCTCTAGAGTGTTTCACCAAACGATAATGAATCGCAGACGAGCGGAATTAAAATCGCCTCGGGCCTGTTATCGTTTGGCGGGGATGGAATGTAAAACCTGCGGGGGTTGTGGCTGGATCCGATATCCCAAACAGAATTATTATCCCCTTCCATAATTAGGATGGCAACAAAGATGCTGACGTCACCTCAGCTGTCATCCATCAAATCCCGCGTTCTCCGAATCCCGGAAAAACAAAGCACCCCTTTCGTTCCTCCCCTCCACCTCCGCGATAAGACTGCTCCTCTCTGGAATAATCTTCAACTCTGACCTTCGTACTTTTCCTCTGTGTGCTCCTCTGAGAGGATTATTAATAATACAGACACCTCTGAGACGAACCTTTTGGTTACTCAGAAGAACTGATCGGCTTTAAACCACAGAAAAAATTTATTTAATAAAGAAACATTTAATATAATATTAGTGAAAAACTTGTAAGATTTTTTATATAATAAATAAATTTATAAAAGCATTAATATAATGAATTTAATAAAATAGCTTTAATACGATAATTTCAATTGAAACAATTTAAAAACATTTATAATTAATCTATTTTTTAAAAATCTATATTTTTATCTTCGATTTATAATTATTTATTATATATTTTAAGAAATATCGAAATCGTTTTTCTCATTTCCTACTAGATGGCATCATATAGAAGCGACTGTAGACAATCATAGCTGGCATATTTTTTAAAGTTTGTTAAAATTGATAAAAATTATAGAGAAACTGAATATATCTCTAAAAAGTTCAGATTTTGAATTGGAAGATAATGTAAAAAATTGAAGTAAAAGTGTAAAGTGTAAAAGTTTTGAATTTGAAGATGGTTTTTACCTTACAGTTTCAGAAATTATCACTGAAATCACCGGCATTTCGCTTCATTTTTTTTTATTAATAAAAACTTAATTGCACATACGAATAAATAGGAAGCATACATGTTATTTTTCACTTTTAGTTTTGATAGAGACACCTACACAATGAACTTTAATTACAGACAGCTCTTTTATCTTATAGATACGATTATCGTCATAAAAATGTTCATAAAATCATTTCGAAAGTTTTAATGAAATTTTGCTAACCTTGCTCATGAAGTTTTGGATACATTAATACTTTAACCTCTTAAAAAGAGTTTAAATAAAACAAAATTAGAACAAATGTGTGTGTAAAACTTTAGATATAATAGAAAAAATATATAATGATTATGCATTCCATTGATCTCATCAAGGACATAGTAAACTTGCCGACACCGATAATTAACACTGATCGCGATGGTGCGAAACTCTATCTATGATGTTTTAGGATCTTCTCTAAAATAATGGCGTGTCACATGCTTCACGATTAGTCAATCCTCACATTTTAAGATGCAATTTCAATTGCCTTTATATATGGAATTATGTATATAATTCCATGTGTAATGTAATTTCCTTTATACTTGTTATTATTTACTTTTATATTTAGTTTATTGTATATGATTGTGTAAATAAGGTACATGGAATGTCATATAGCTCATATTGGTTCAAAATTGTTGTTAAATAATTATTCAGATTAAATTTCTGTTGGGGCGCTATTTTTCTATTTACCTTGGGCGCAATTTCATTCATGTGCATTTTGGACTTTAGAGGAGACGAAAATAATTAATTTAAAAAAAATTTCTTACTTTTTATTGGTTATTGCCACCGTTTTTAAGGAATTCCAATGGCTATAGTATTTATATAGTATAATGGCTATAGTATTCCAATGGCTATAGTATTGACTGTCAGGCCAGTCCTGAAAAAATCCGATAATCTCGAGCTATTTCGTTGTTAGCATTCAATGAGCTTATAATAGTTCTGTAATTATGATGTTGTAATGCTTGAAATTTCTCCCACTTTTACTTTCTCGTATACGTAGTATAGAGAAAATATAGATCGCCAAAGTATTCAGACAGGAACCCTGAATTCAAAAACACCAGATGAATGAAATTTGGTATACATTTTTAACACCACATTTGTAGATTTTTGTCAAATTTTGAACAAATTCCGGACAGAGGAAGTCTGTCTGTTCGTCTGTCAAAATTTAACACAATAACTACAAGGCGGCGAGATCTAGATAGATAAAATTCACTACATATGTTGAACGTTGTTGTGTAAGCACCATAAAGTAAAAATTTTGGGCTAAATTTAACAAGGGGTATATTGTCTGTCGGTACGTACTATCATAAACATGTAAACACGATAACTCAAAAACGCAATGATTCAAAAATATTAAATTTGGAGTGGGTTTTTTTATTACAAATGCAGTTTTGTGTTAAATTTTTATTTCAATCGATTGTGAAAACGCGTCGATTCGATTTTTGGATACTATTAATGTATACCAGGGAATGATTGCTAAAAAACTTCCCAAGGATGACACGATAGATTCAATATAAATATCAAATTCACTCCAGAAGTTAATGTTTCGAAACTATTGTATTCCAATGGTATGTAAGGCGTTTTCTGGTATGGTAACATTATTAGAGAATATACAAGAAAGTGTTTTTGGGAGAGTATTCCCACTGGTTGCTACTTTTTAGACTACAAAGAAAACACGCTTGTTTTCATTTCATTCTTAGAACAAATAAAAAAATAATCAAAAGATCTTTTTTTCATTTTAATAATTTTTCAGTTAAATTACTTATCGCCATTTCATAATTCGATTCTATATCGATTGCTTAACTAACTTTATTTCGGAATCTCTACAATGAGTGACAAACATTTTATATGTCACTTTAAAATTAGAAGCTGGAAATTCACAATTATAAATTAATAAGGACATTTGAATTCAATATGTTATATAATAAACTGCTATGGAGAGTATTTAATAATGCCTTCCCCCAATTTCTTGTTCAATGCAAATAATCAAAAGGATTTTTCCAATTCGAAACCATATTCATAATCTCGTGATTAAGTAACTGTAAGAATGAAAAAAAAAATCTTGGTCGTTTCTCTCTCTCCCCAGTCTTAATTACGAGCCAAAACTGCATACCCCATACCAAAACTTTAGTCCTGCTTGCCAAATGTGAAAAAATTTTTATTAGGTCAAATCCTATTCTGTCTCTTCGAGGAAGTTGGCGTTTTATTTCGTTGATTGTGTGAATAGCTTGCGGATGAAGAACGGAGGAAGTGCGTTTTGGGGTTTATCTTTCTGCTTTTGGCCCACTATTTGTTCCCCTCTGATCGGAAAAATAAAGAGACTCAATAATGGAGAAGCAAATCTTGTTATACACAGAAACAGCATTAATTGTGGAAGACGTAAACTTTGACATTTCGGAAAGCTTTTCTTTGACCTCCAAACTTGGATCGAAAACTCTACTTCCTGCCAAAAATGCGGGCTCCCTAGAAATAATGACCACTCTGAAAGGTTGGCGTGATTTTTATTTGTATTTCCCTCTTCGTAGACATACCTTCTAAAAATAAATTAAGTGAAATAGTCAGAAAATAAATACTTCCTATTGCGGAATTTACTTCGTCCTTAATTTAAATTAAATCTTATGATTTTCATTATATTTTTATTAAAATAAGAGTTTATTTATCAAAAATAAGGTCACTTAATTTTTTTAAAAAAAAACTTGTTTTTGGATCATTTGCAGCAAAAAGAATCCTACGTCATTTTTGTAATAGTCAAATCGATAATATTTAAAAAAGAAATGTAATATTATCTTTTTCGAAATCTCCTTAGTTTACTGATAATTAACACGTTGACTGTCCCTCTGATTTTATTACAATGTAATTTATAAGGGTTCACCGATCACCAATGACCCCCAAGGCAGTCAAGGTGTTAAGTGATTTTCAGCGTTTTTCAATTGAAACATAAGCTGAGCAACAACAATAATGCTCTGCTGCATCAATGTTTCAATAACTTCATTACATACTTTTAATTTAGGTGGCACATTTACTCACGCTTTAGGTATTGCAGAATGAAGATTTTATGGTTGTCAACATGTAGAATAAGAAATGAGCAAGGAATATTTCTATAGACACATATCCAAATTAAAATCTTGCTTGAATTATGATGCTATATTGTTTTAAATTCCTATTACTTCAAGAAGTTTGGTATTATTAGCATTTGGTTTGGTATTTGGTCATCAAATTCAGCCCCTAAGCAACTATGGTATTCCACCAAGATAATTAGTTACATTATACGAGTATATAATGGAGTTTGGGAATCTTGCCGCAATCCTAAGATTATCTAATTATCCCGAGTGCTGTTATGATACTTAGCTTTAAAGCTCTTTCAAACTTAATATTGAGGATAAAAACCAAGAGGACAATTATATCATTTTTATATAGAATGTTTGATTCTTTTTTTTTTGTTAAATAATGTATTCTGATGAAGAAAAAGACATAATTTTCATCAAATTTGGTAGTCATTGTTGTAATAGAGAGAATAATTTATTTCATTAATTATAGGTGTTTATAATTTAGTTTTTATTTGACTTTGTACACAAAAAAATAACTTTTTCCCATAATCAATCTATTTTCAAAAGGGAACAAATCGAAAGAAAAAAATGAATCAATGAGCTCTACTAACTTTAAAATATCATCTTTTGTAAAAGAAAAAAATTGTATATATCAATATGCACTGAAAGAAAAACATAACTGTCTCACTGTGCATTGTCCCTAGGCAAATCTGATTACAGAGTTCGCTAACTCCAACCTCTGGACCAATTTTAAAAATTTCAATTTCATATGAAAATTTTCCGCCTCTAGATATACGATCAAGAGTCTACTACTTTCCACCACCAACCGTTTTGGAGAGAAATTGAAGAAAACAAAGTTTCACTGTACATTGTCTATGGGGGATTCTAGCGACGATTGCCTTCCAACACTCACATTTTTGGCAGACATCTGAAAATACTCTCTTTAATTGCAGGATTCCATAATTAAACTATGATGTTTTAAAATTATCTATAGACCAAATTTTAGTTCTGAAAGTTGTGAAATTTTCTGTAAGAAACTCTTCCAAATGGAAGAAGACAAAACTTCTAACGTACAGACTGCTACCAATGTGAAATTTTCTGTTTTTTAAATACTTTAATACATTTTTATTCATTTGAACCTTTGCCCCAGTAATTCATGTTAATTAAATTACACAATATCTAAAGTAAACTGTAAAATTTAATTGAAACATTTAAAACTCCTCTTGGTTACACCTTCGGCAGCAATTGCCTTCGGACATACTTAAGCTCACTGCTCTCAACTTAAACTTGAAAATATAAGACAGTCAATTCAACAGTTAACAAGAGAAAAACATTTAAATGAAGAAATGTCTTTCGAGTTCCTAGCGAAATTTATCTTTGAATGTGCTAGAAATTACGAAAACAAGGTCACTAAACGAGGTATTGTCGATAATTGCACTCAATCGAAAAATTGGTAGATAACTAATTTTCGAATAAAAGATTCAAATGAATTAAGAAGAAACAAAAAGCACACAGCTGTTGCAAAACATAGAAATTTTCGCGAAGACTTTGCTTGCGATTGATAATCAGAATGTCTTTACGCTTATTAGATCGAACTTTGCTAGTTAATTTATTTTACTAAAACTATAATTCCATAGCCATAAATATTCGGTTTGAAGGGAATGCGTAAAGTGGTAACCAATGGTTGCCAAATATTCCTTTATTTTCGTTCTGGAAGAAGAAGACGACCTGTTTCCAAATAAGAAATAGAGAAGGTTGGGTTTCCAGGGGGAAAAAAGGGCAAAGTTTCTGACGTACAGGCTGTTGCCAGCGTTTGCCGTGTGGCAAAAGAATTGATCTTCCCATTCAATTGTCCTGAAGATGAAGTGGACCGCCTTCCGGTAATATTCGTATAAGCTTTAATTAGTGCAGATTTTGCTTCTAAATGAGTTTGGACATCGACAAGGTTCTCACTTCAGTTTCTTGCTCATTTTGAGGTTGATTCAAAGTATCCTTGGATTAACCTCTGAACAGAACACTTTCATTTAGATGGTTCGTTGAATATTCACAACCGCCAAGTTTCAGAACAGAAAAGTCGCATTCAATCTTTCAAGTTCCGTTGCAATTACTAATAGTAATGATATGACTTGGGTTTACTACGCTGTTCATTCTCGGCCCGTATTTTTTAAAGGAATTAAGTACTAGATGTACAATACGCTAGATCATCGGGCAGAGATATGCCTCATTGCTACAGAATAAGGTAGTTCTGGTCTACAAATACATCAATGCCTTTCATGCACAATTTTTGGGTGAAAGAAAACTTTTCTATGCATTATCATCTGTATCAAATTCAAAAAATCACTTCACAGAAGAACATGCCGCAACTTTCATGTGACGTCCCCGATCCCCAGATCTAAATTCAAGTGACTTTTGACTTTAGGAGCATTTATAATATTTGAAAATTTGTGATATACCAGGGACATTATCTAATTTTACAGATAACATTTCAAAACATGTTCATAGCATTTCCCAGAACACACTGCTGTCAGCTGTGAAACACTTTATGTTATGATACTAGATGGCAGCTGAAAATGATTATCGGCTATCACGTTAAACATATTTTATTATAATAAAATTTGTTAACTATCATAAACGAAGACTAAATATTAATTCAATGAAAAAGACATCTGATGGGAAAATTTTATGGGAAAATTCTCTTTATTATGTCTTACGCAGAATTTCATAACTTTCTAAAGAATAATTTCATCTGTAGACAAATTTAAAATAGGGTCGTTTAATTATGGCTGCCCTGTACACTCTTGACAGGGAAGTCCTGAGACAGAAATCAACAACAAAATCACTAAACCAACTTCAATATTTTTAATTTCATATAAAAGTTCATAATTTCTAAATGTACCTATGTACTAAATGCAATGGTTGCATGTCCTCCTTCATCCTACATTTTCAAAATATATTGCTTCACAGTAGATCCACTATTGGAAAATTCATTGTAGAGTTCTCCAGAACTAACTAATGGACCAATATATTTGTTCATCTTATCGCTGCTATGTAATTAAGAATTAATTTAAAAAATAAAACAAGGATAGACTAATTAATCTTAAGCATAAACCTATTACGATGTTTCGGATAATAGGTTTAATTATCCTGTAAATTTCTTGAATAAATGGAAAGGGATAAGAGCAATTTGGATATCAGAATGTTTCGCATGCATTTCCTTGTATATTGTATTTCTCACAACACTGATCACTTTCATACATTTCATTGTATTTACTATGTTTCATAGTTGCATTGTCATCACATATATTAACGCGTTCGTTGCTTATTTTTAAATACTCAAATTGTTACATTTAAAATTACTTTATATTGTAATTCGTTGAAACCCCTGAAAAAAGCTTCTCACAGATTTGTTAATATTACTGTAACTTTTGCATAATTATAGAAAAGTCTTCAAGTAATTCGTAATCAGCTTTAAATGAAGTTCCTATAATTTTTATTGCAAACATTCAATAATTAAATTTTAATAAATCATATTTAAAACATCAAGACAAGATATTTTAAATTATATTACTTTCGTAAACACAAGAATTTTTTAATATATTCATTTTTGCTAGAGTTTTTCTTTTCTAATTTAGATAACTACTTTTAAATTTGACGTAACATCAATTCTGAAAGTTCGCCTTAAAGAACTTGACACTTATAAATGTCAATCATTGGAAAAATATCTTGTTCCTTTGCGGAGATATCAAACTATATCTTCTTACTGATTGTTAAAAGAATTTGAAAGTGTCAAAAATTGATGGAATTGATATCTTGTAACTTACTTTTAGCGAAAAAAATGGAACGTAAAAGTAAGGGAAAGAAGGTGTAAATCAAAGGCTTGTCAGAAATAGCAATTATTAGATTTATCGTTTACTACTAAGCAATTTAAAATTAATGATCTACACTTTCGTCTGGAATTAAAGTTAAGAAAAAGAAACAAAAGAAAACAGATAGAACAAACTGTAAAGTATTTCGAAACAGAAAAAAGATGTCGTTCCATGATTAAATATAATATTAAGGAATATGATACAATCCCAAGTGTTTGATAAAAGTAAGATATTTTTTAAAAAATTCTCAACAATAGTCATAAAATTAAATCCAGTTCGTATTTTTCCTTGATAATATGAAAAAAGGCTTAACAAGAAACAACATTTGTATTATACTATAAAAAAAGAAATGTAGGTTGAATAAGATAGTTAAAATTACAAATGGGATTAACTGAAGCTCCCTTCAGTTAATCCCATTTGTAATTTTTGTGATGATACATACTAAATTTATATAATCAATGTTCAAACGAATAGAAAGAAAAAGATTTCGTTTACCTAGTGAAGGAGCATTTACCTAGTGAATAATAGATTTTTGCATAATTCATTCACTTTTCTCCAAAGTTCATTCTGGTATATATTATACAATTATTCATTTTAAAATAAAGTAATTCAAGTAAAAATACTCAGAATTCCAGCATTATTATTTTTTAAATATTTTTCCTAAATAATGGATTTATTAAACTAGTTCTAACAATTTCTTTATTTACTCTAGTGCATGCTTGAAAAACAACATGAAAAAAAGAATACTCTTCTATAACAAAATGCCAAATACTGTGCTCTCTTATTTAATTTCATTCTCCCTAATCTAAAGTCATAAATGTGGTGTTTAGAGTGAAGTGAATAAGGGCATTATGACCATCTACATTGCCATCTAGCGGCTAAATATGGGACCAGCTTTCTTATTTCGAAACCTTTAAGAGATATAAAGAAAAAAGCAGACTGAGATAAGCAATCATCTCAGATTTTTTTTTGATGATTATCTATCATTTTTTAATTGGACTAAGTCGTACTAATTTAGTCCCTATTTCCAAACGCTTGAATTCGTAAAATGAGGATCAAACAAGTACTTACCTAATATTAAATTAATTAATCGTTCTTGAAAAATCATTCTCTTTATCATTCTTGTTGAAAGTGTAATCTAGGAACCAAAATAGAAAGCATTTCTTTAACTGAAACAGTTCAAAACCTATACAATAAGATATATTGTATAGGCCATCAATCACAAGCACATTTCATGCATTCTCTTCTAAGTATTTATTTGAGTAAGTTGTATCTTCGTACTAAATTAAAGATGCTCGAAAATTTTGTATTTGATTATTTTTAGTCCCAGATTTCAACCTTAACGAAATAAAGCCATTTACTCCGAATTCGCTATTATGTGGGGATGTAATAATTTCATCGTGACTCGCATTGGCATTTTATTATAACTAAGCATCCCTTTTATAACTGGAATCTTCAGCGTTTCGAAATTAACGCTGAAATTTGAAATGAAGTGGAGGGATCAGGGTTTTATTTGGCCTCTTAAAAATTCCGAACACTCGCCAGTTTATTCAAGAAAATAATTCTATAAAAGAAATCTATCACGTAAACCGAAATACTATTATTAAAAAACATTAATATTTCATAAATTATCTTTTCCAGCATCACCGTCAATAGCTTAACGATTACATATTCATCCAAAAGTGCTGATAAGATATTTTTATATGTTTAGTCATTAAATTTATATGCAAAGGAAGCGTCAATTAGTGATAAAGTAACACATAAAAGAACGCTTTGTGCAAATGCCAAAGCAAAGCCTCTCCAGTTAAAAACGTCAACTACAAATTAGAATCCACATACCTTTTCTCTTTTTTATAAGAAATTTTATGCCGAAATTGTAATAAAACATAAATAATGGTGCATAAACTATTGTTTGATTTATATGCTTTCAATGAATTAGCTTTAATTATTTGGTGTTGCTTAACTTTAATTTATTCATTTATTGAATAATTCATCTGAATTCATCATTCATGCATTGAATAATTAATCCATTATTACTTTCTCGCATATAAAGTATAAAAAAAGTATTGTAATAGCCAAAAAATTCGAACTCGAGATTTTTGCGGATCCCCCCGTCTCAGAGATTCCTGCATTCGAAGAACATATTTTAGAAAAATCTCTGTCTGTGATAAAGGTAATTCAAAAAGTCTTTGAGCTAGACTCATGAAATTTCGTGTACTATATTTACACAAAATGTGAAGATTTTTAAAAAATCAAATTTAGAGAAAAATCCGTTCAGAGAAAGCTTGTCTCTTCGACCGTCGGAATATATATTAATTGCTAGATAGATAAAATTCGATTCGTCTAACATTAACATCTATTGCTTAGACATTTATCAAATTATAAACCAAATCCGTCAAGATGTTAAGCCTTCTGAAGGTCTGCACATTCAGAAACATGTAAACACGGTAACTGAAAAACGTAAGGATTTAAAAAAAATATGATATGTGATTTTTTTAAAATTAAAATTGTAGTTTTGTGTCAAATTTCGGTTTCAATCGGTTAAGAATTTTCCACGCCTCCTTGAGTTCAAAAAACACATTTACACACATTTTGGCATTATGTCTATACGACTGTGAATATTGTATTATAAAAATGCTCTGAACTAGACGAGAGAAATTTAGTATATTCCCTTAAGACCAAATTGGTAGATTTCTACCAAATTTTGAATAAAATCAATTCAACGTAAGTCTTTCTGGCTATCAGCTAGAGTAAAAGTGAATTCGATAACTTCAAAACATAAAAAACTAGATCGGCAAGTGGGTTTAGCACCCATATCATATCAAATTTTGAATAATATCTGTCAGAGGATTGACCATCTATTGGTCAGTACTTTCGTCAGTCTGTAAGCACAATAAATCAATGAAACTACGTATGAGATCTTATGTTTATAACTGTAGTTCAATGTCAAATTTTGGTTTCAGTTGATGGGAAGAAAAAAGGGTAAAAATATTATAATTGTACGATGTATTCAGTAAAAATTTTAGCTTCACCTTAAGGCTCTATATTTCTTAACTGCTCGCTATTGCCACCCACGCTAGACATTCGATATCTTATCCAGGTCGACAATGTCATGCGGAAAAGGGAGGTTAAAACTCTTATTCAAGAGTATGCGAGAAAGTTTTAGGGGGTTCATTCCCGCCGGTTTAACTTTGAGGTTCCTAACTCCAATAATTTCCTCCTCTTTGATTTTTCTCGCCGAAATTTTATACTTTAGCTGCTTCCTGAATTAACCTTATTCTTACTTTATTAGTGCAAAACGATCCATATTAAGACCTTCTGTATCAAAAACTTATATATGTTTCTCCATTTACTTTTATACTTTCTATCGTATAAATATATTTGTAGAAATTAAAGATTACACGATCTATTTCTGGATACATTTCCTATCGTGAGAAAAGCGACCAATTTTGGCACAAAGTGAAAAATGCTTTGTCGAAGAGGACTTCGGCATCTAAAGCAATTAACGGAAAAATTAGATGAGGCTTCCTTATGATGTCAAATAACTTTTCAAGCTTTGTAACTGAGGACAAAATTCAATTACATAAGTCGAACAAAATTACATATTTCCTTTAATGGCGAAAATAGCTATTGTTCATTGGAGGATCAACGAAGAGCATCTCAGTTCTTATGCGAAGAATCAACGTCACTGCTCCTAATTTCCTCTATTTTATTTCTTTATGACATTATATTTATATTCTAATTTGGTATACGGTGGAGTTATTAGAACTCTATAACTTTTGTAAGTAACCAATTCGCATTTTCAAAGAAAAATTGCATCTAGTTGGCAATTAGCAGTTACTAATGTAATCTAGTAAGATATATGGAATTAGTGTATTATTATCACAGAAGTCCTGTGAGAGGCAGAGAAATAAGTGTGAGAATGTCTTTCATTTAACATCAAAATTTGCTCCTATGGTCTGAGAAATAGCGCAACGGTAAATTTTTTAATTTTAGAATTCGAAGAAATTTTTCTCATATATTCATGTAAATAATCATATTTAATCTTAATTATAGTTTTCTCTAAGAATAATACTTCAATATGCGCTACTTTTTGGTGTCACAGTCACATGACAAATGTAATTGTTAACGATTATAGGCTTGACGAAAGTGGAGGCTGGTGCAAAAACTGTTTTACTTGTCCTTGAAGCAAATGATGTGCAACAAAATAATAATTTATTGCATTTCGCGATTCAGTACATTGTATAAATTGGTTTTATATAAATTTAAGAAATAGGTGAAAATGTTGAATAATTCATAAAATTTATATTCCAGTCAAATAATATTAGCTATTATAAGAATTTCGTTTTTTCATCCTTCCTTGGACCAATAAAAATACAAGAATAGAAAACAAAATAAATTTATTACCAAAATTTATGCACAAACATGGCAGCTTTTCAACATAATCGAAGTAAGCATTCAAACATTTTGTCATATTAGTGGATCAAGATTTCGATCTTTTCATCGAAAGACATTGCCTTCCGTAATGAGAGATGGATCTTAACGTTAATTTAAAGCTTCCTTCTAGTAAGAAATCAATCTTTCATTAAAAAAATATAGAGAGAGCCGGAAAGTGAATTTTATTGCATATCTCAAGTCGATCAAGGCCTATCTCATCGATATGACAAATGCTTGAATCTTCATTTCGAATATGTCGAAAAGTAGCCACATTTTTAAATAACTTTTGATAGTAAATCCATTTTGTTCCTTACTTATATTTTTATGACCCATCGGAGCTTGAGAAAATGGCCCTCATAAGACAAAAGACAAAAACGAATTTTCAATATACTTATAAAATATAACTTAATATAAGAATTATTGTAATGAAATTTTTGTTTCGTTTTTTATATGCAAATACAATAAAATTAACCCCATAATTCAATTTTCTAAAAATTGTATTTCAATTCGATAGAAAGGTAAATAGTACTTGATTAATTCTGAATCTTGAATCAGATTTTTATTATTATTTTTAAAATCTTATAGAGAAATCCCGTAATAATATTCATATGTATCTAATAAAATAAATATTTAAATAAAAAGAAAGTTTTTTTTTCTGTAAAACAGCTGAATGAGTGATGCCTAAGAAACGCGAGCCTTCTGTGCTTGCAACCATAACAAGCCACTTCACTCATGCTAGCTCTTGTCGCGTGCGTCAGTATAAAACTGCAATTTCTTTAAATCGTTTAGTAATAACAGGTAGGGGAAGAAAACATCTAATTGTAACAATTTTTGAAAAAAAATATCTTTATAAAATATTTTTATATATATTTTTAATGATTTGCAATTTTTTGATTATAATTGTTTTATTATTAATTAACTACTCATTCAAAATATGCATAAAAAAGACAAGCATGCATTATACATGGTGACCTAGTGATAATGACTAGGCTTCGAGGCCAGAATGTTTTGGGTTCCAAACTGGAAGAGAGAAATTTGTCAAAATTCAGATTTTGAATTTATGATGATCACAAAACTTTCTTTTTATATACTCTATATCTTTTGTATACAGGAGAAATTAAAAAGAATGGCAATATCAACATGAGTTTGAATTGATTTCAAGACAACAAATATTTTATAATCACATGCAAATTAAATATTAAAAAATGTTATAATTAAAATTACATATGTAAAAAAACAACACGTGATAAATTTAACTATATACATCATTTCATTTTGAATTCCATGTGATCTTAGGCAGAGTGATCACAACTTACTGCAAAATGAGCACTAAATTTCAAAAATTAACTGACGACAAAACACACTTGATTGACACAAATCATTGATGTAAAATGGCGTAAATTCGTTCAATTGCGATTCGGAAAATCGTGAAGAAAAGGAAAAAGGTCAAATGTTCTAATGCATTTTTTTTCCTTTTCAAGATAGTGAAAAAAATTTTAAATTCTATCCAATAATTTTTCAAATATTTGCGAAGAAACTTTATATATAATTTTACTTGGTTATTTTTCTGCCCTCTAAAAAAACTCTAGAATGATGTTTTATGCTTCCTTTTCGGTTCCATAATATCTTCCAGTAATCATCTGTAGAAATATGTAATCTTTCGAAATATGTCTTCGGTTCAAAGCACATGTCTTGCTTTTTCAACAGTGAATTATTTGAAGCTAGAGTTTTGTGAAAGGTCAGGAAAAGCGATTACAGCACACCGTTCATTTGCAGTATTATCATGCATATTTCCATTATTATCTATTAATGTCATGGCGATCCCAGAAAGAGTAATCAGCAGCAATTTTCATTATCAGGATCATATTCTTTCTTGCAAAAATAAAAGTAAGCCTTCGAGACTTTGCCACTTAAGAGCGACACAGAAATGTCAAAGGGATTAGGATACTTTTGCTAAGGGATAACAAGGCTGATTAATTGGCTATTTTAATACAATGCACGCTGAAATAGAGAACACGATATATACTCATATTAACTCATTAAAATTTCTAAAAAGTAAAGAAAGATATTACATAATTATATATTCGGAGAACAAAGCAGTTTATATTATATTCAGTTATAAATCAATGATGTTTACTTCTGCATGCATTTCACTAAAAAAAGTATTATTAAAAAATTATAATATCATTTATGCAATCTTTAATGCTTGTTTTGAAAACATTATGATAAACGCAGCGCAATATATTGAATTACCGAATAGGAAGGAAGAAAACCGGAGAGAGCATTTTGAGTTTATATAGTTTAAAAAAGAAACTATATATATATAGCGTTTTTCAGTTATCGTGTTCACAGGCAGATAGAGCAATAGACACATATAATTCAAAAATTTAATTCTTTGGATTCATGTCTGAGTCGTGGAAAATTGTTAAAGCTTTGATTTCAAATTTTTTGATAATTACAATGCTTTCTCTTTATACTTTTCTGACAAAAGTAAGTAATAAGAAGAAAATCATTTTGTCTATTTCAGCAAGAAAACAGCTTTGTGCAAATTTGACTAAATCTCATCTTTACCAATATACAAAATATACACCGGTGTGCAAAACTTAAGCAAAACTTATTTATTCGAGAAAGTTCAAAGAAACAGCAAAAGAAAATAGCTAAAATTCTTTTCAACATATATGTAAATAATAACTCACTATTCAATTATAATACTTAATGAGCAACCCATGCCCTACAAAATAAAAATTATTTTGAAAATTTTTTAATTAAAAGGGCATAAATTTAATAGAATTTTATCATTTGCTGATTTGATTTTAATTTTGAGAGTAGCAAGATATTGAACGAAATCTTTTGCATGCGTACATCGAAGATATCATACACCATCCCAGAACTGGCAAATAAGGAGGCAAAAATGATGTTTTGCTTTGAAAATAAAAATAAAATACAATTGTATTCTACTGAGCTAGGAATAAAAAAAAATCCAATGGCGGGTTTCCGACTAGTCAGCTGCTTAGGACCGTTACGCGGAGAGAGCATAAATAGTATATCGATTTATAAGTTTTATTTTCCTGATTACAAAATAAATACATTTTTAATATTTTATCGAATATAATTGGTTAGGTTTTTATATGCTTCATCATATTCACGCTATCAATAGAATATTTCTAACCCTTCACTTCTATAATATTGCGTGCAAGTATGAACGTGAGACAATCTGGAGCCATAACAGATTTAAAAAAACAGACATCCAATCATGCACAGTTAATAAAATAAAAAAGATTAATCTAAAATTATCTATTAATATGTTAAAATATGTAAAAACGTTATCCTTAATTACCCATTTTTTTCGAAGAAGGGATTTATAATGCGCACGGTCTAGGACTGCAAAGTACTCAGCTCCACCACTAGATATTAATAAATGTGCATTAATGTATTTGGAAAAATTTAAGCTATATAGACTCCCATAGATTAGGAAGCTCTTTTCATAATTTAATACTCATGTCAATAAAGATTTAAAGCCAACGATATACTTGTTAAAATTTACATATAAACAAGAAGTCTGCAGTAAATTTCAAAAAACGAGCACTGTTCTAAACAAATGTATCATTCATTTCCAGTGAATGAATAAGAATATTATTATGTGTTCAAAAAATAATGCTATATAAAAAAAAGGATATTTGCCGAACATATATTAATAGGGAGGAAAATTAATTCAGAGATTTAAGTCCACAGTACGTAAATAAAAATTAAAGATAAAACTTATCATAAAATAATTTATGATACATTTTTAAGTAACTTCCAAGCTGCTTTTGTTTCAGTATCTTAATTAATTAACATGACTTATTATAATGAAAATATTTATAGAAAGACATAACTGAAAAAATCCATATTGTAGATTTGATTTAGATTAAATATAAATAATATTGATTTGAGTGATTTTTTTAATTGGATATGATACAATTACGACCAAATTTCGTAATTTTCCCGCATACTTAATATACAAATAATAAGTAATGCTATCATCAAATTTTCCCGATTTCAAAATTTTTCATGTATTCTTATATTTTAGATCTCTTCAATCTTTTATATACCTTGTTTTACGTAGAATTTTATGTTTGAGTTATCACTTACTTTTCTATACCAAATTTGATTCATTTAATTGTCATCGCAAAAACCATAGGTTATTGCGTTAACTTCCATTTGGACAGCTGAATTGATAGACTTGCTCTGAATGGATTTCATTTGATAGAAATCTACAAATTTGGTCTAAAATCCATATATCAAATTTCATCCTCCTAACTCAAAACAATTTTAAGTTATCATGTTTATAGACAGACTGATATAATTCAAAAAGTACGTTTTTCGAACACAGGAGGGTCTAAAACGTGGAGATAAGTCAGAAATTCTTATTTTTTGACGATTACAGTACTTTCTGTTTGTGCACTTCGAATACGAGAAAGTAAAAATGGAAAATAATAAAAGAAAAGAAGGTTTTAATAAGTTCCTGACTTTAATTCACTAAAATATAAAAAACTTTAGACATCAAAGCAAAAATTTCGAAAACGGGAGATGCTGAAAGCATTATGGTAAAAAAATGCAGCGGCAGAGTATTTTTTTAAAAAATCTGCTGAGAATTTGGTTAACTTCGAATATTTTACGCGTTTCATAATTTAATAATTCTTTTCTTTGACTTCTAATTTATTGAAGTGATTTTCTTACTTTTTAATGCATTGTTACTCTATGCCTATTCTTTAGTATATGTATACGGTAATTTCAAAGCACAAGTTAGATAAATTAAATTTGCAATGTAATCTTAAAAATCTTTTAAAGATAGTAAAAGACACAAATAATCAAGATGCAATTTGTAAAATTAGACAGAGCTTTGTTTTTTGAATCAGAAAGATTTGAAAGTTCTTTAAATATTCCATAAATAACGATTTAAATAAATCAAAATGATTATGTAAACAAAACAATTAGATTCTGAAAAACAATTTTTGATCAGTAAGAGAAAAATATTGATTTTAGACGTAAAAACTGATATGCATTAGATTATTTTTCAAGTTAAGCTCGCTATGAAATAAAAATGAAACAAGTGAAAACAAATATTTTTATTATTTATATTGTAATTATATTGTATTATTTTTATTATTTATATTTATATTGTATTTACTTTTTTATATTGTATATGATTACATAAATGTTTCATTTTAAAAAAAAAAACTTAACTCTCTTCATTTCCTATTACAATGAATAATGAGTTTTTGGATTCTTCGCTCATCGGTCACTAAAGGTTATGAATCTTGTAAATCATTCAAAATCGTTTCACTTCTTCATTCCTTTCTAAAACCAGGCACCTCTCCAGATAGTTGATGAAATGGTATTCTCTTGGTGCTAGATCTCGATATTAAGGTGGATTATTGAATAGTCCCAAACCAAAAAAATTTGATCAATTTTTTAATTTACATCAAAATTATTCAGAAAAATGTCTGGTTCATCTTGAAACATGTTGCCTTGGATGATTGCAAAAGCAGCTATAGTTACAAAAGCATCGAATTTCCAGGTGAAGAATAATAGATATGCAGATATAAAAAAGGAGGAATTAATATATTTTTGTGGTTTTAAAGTAGAAAACAGAATAAAATCAAGTATACCGATGTGTAGCAATCATACAATATAATGTACATATAATTATGTACCCTTTTCTTTTGTTTCAGAGACGATATTATAAAACAGCAACCAGTAGGTGTAATCTTCTCGAAAAATTATCAGATGCTGCCTAATAAAAGTGTTCTCCCCTAGTCCCCCTCCGACATAAAATAGGGGATTTTCGTGGACCACTATGGAACTTGTGGACCGTGAAGTTCGGGAATGCTGTTTTGTATTCAGGGCTCCGAGCATGAGAATATTATGCTATCAAACATACAGTAGTATGTTTGATACTATTGTATGTAGTATGTAACATGTAATATAGGAATATGCATTTTCGCTTTTTTCCGATTGAAAACCAATTCAAACGGAACTACAACTTAAGTAACAAGTTTACATATTAAATTTCACTTTTATAAGTTGTTGCGTGTTTGAATTATCACGTTTAAATACATACATAAAGGTAGACGGTCAATTCCTTACCGGATTTAAATTTTAATATAGATTTATTTGTTTAGCTGAAAAATGTACAGATCTACATTACAGATTCCGAATCTCAGTTCCAAATCTTATTCCTCTAACTCTTTACACTTTGGGACTCTCTTGCACTCAGATAGTCAGGAAGCCTTCCCAAGAATCGATTTAGATCAAAATTTTCAAAAATCTTATAATTTGATGTAAACACATAACAAATTTTATCCGCCTAGCTCAAACCGTTTTTGAGTTATCGTGTTTTCACAGATAAATTACAAAAAATGTGTTTTTTAGCTCTTAAGAAGGTCTGAAATCTGAAAATTCTACAAAATTTTGAGTTCGAATTCAATGCTTTTAGTCAATACTTTCTCTTCAAATTTGTTCGTATACTAGAAAGTATAAATGCATTAACAGTTTTTTTTCCTCTCGTTTTGATCTCGGTGAACAGTTTACAAAAATTACATCCTGATGCTTCATGAAACAAAGAACTATATACAGAACACTAAGATCACACAAAGATCTTTTATGCAGAACACTAACTACGTATATTTTGATGTAGTTAAAATTTAATATTTCTTGATAAAGATTATGATGTATACCTTAAACTTAGATAATTAATTTACTTTTTTATTGCATTTGATACATGATACACATTCAAAAGAATTTGCCTAGCACTGGAATAATATCTGTTAAATGCAATAAACTTTTGGTCGTTAAATTTTCAGCAACTCACCATACAATGAAGCATTGCCTCAGCTCATTAAAAAGGCCTTGCTAATTTAAAAACTGTAGTAAGAAATGTTAAAATCGTTAGTTTTTATGGCAGTTTTGTTGATAAAAATCTATTTAAAACCTCTGGAGAAAAAAAATCGTAAAAGAAAGATCCTTTCAAAAGCGCAGACGATTTATTACTCGAACTCTCTTATCGAACTCGGACGAAATTCGAAAATAAAATCGATTTGTTCCGATGCTTGTCTCGAAATGTTTGGAGGTATGTAGGACAACCTTCATGCTAGGGTTTTATGCCCTCCAGATTTTTTCTTTATTTTATCTAAAATTTCCTTCTATTCTATCTTATTTATCATGTATAGAATAAATCTCTGCTTAGGGAAAAAGGCATTAAAAACAATCTTTGGAAGACAAAATTTTTAAGTAATTTAAGCAATATATTAAATGAAATTGTGGAACATTTTTACCTTATAATAACAGAGAATTTTATTAGGCTATGCGAAGAATTTTTAGTGCTTCAAGACAATGAAACAATCTAGAAGAATTCTGTCTCATTCTGTTGGAAGAAATAACGTCACCTAGTAAAACATTAGTATTTGTATTAAATTTAATTTACTCTATTTTTACAACATTTTAGAGCAACACGAATCAAAGCTAAAATTAGATATTTTATGATTCAATTATATTAGATTACATTAGACCTCGCATTTCAGAATTTAAATTTATATAATAATCTTCCATTAAAAAATTTCATATAATTTTGAAAGTATTTATTTTTAAGATAATTCATATTTTTAAGGAAGTTGTTTTTAAATGTCTTATGGAAGTTTCACCGAAAAATGCATGTTATTTTATTCAATAGCATGTGGTTTCAAACTTTTGAATTTTAATAATTTCGTTTAAACTTCTCTATCTATGAATGTTTTTTTTCATTTACTTGAATCAATTGAAATGATTAACTTATAATATTACAATCAGCATTTTTATTATAAGTTAGGTAGATAGAAATTTGTTTAATTTACCATTTTATTTTTACAATTTTTACATTTACAATTTTCATGCACAGCAGTATTTTTGTTGCTACTGTACAAGTGAAAGTGTGCTATTACGAGTTAAAGCGTGCTATAAGTTATACTATATGTGCTTTTTATTTTTCTTATCTAGTAGTTCGGTATTAATATGTAATAAATTGTAGCTCAATACGTTTTATTGTTGTGGAACTCCTCGGGAGCTGTCTTTTAAACTAAAACCCTTGAGTCCTTGCTTAGCAGCAATACAAGTATCTTTACTCCATCATTTCCGTAACTAATCTTACACAAAACTATCAATATTTTTCTATATTATGTCTTTAATCATTCGAGAAGGCATGGTAAACAAAATGGTAAAGGAATCATTCGAACAAAAATGGTAAAGGAATACCACTAAAAATTCATTGTATAACCATGTAATATTGATTTGGAGTGATTGCAATAATTGCAATTTCCATTCGCATTTTATTTTTATTTTTATTAATTTTATTAACTATACAATTTAATAAATTTAAAATTCTACTGGTAACGACTTTTAAAAAAAGGGTTCTTGTATAAAAAACACCGCAAAAATATTCAATTAATCAAATTTATCATCAAAATATTTCATAATTTTCTAATTACATCAGGAAACCTAAATATTTCTTTAGATAATAAAAAAATGGTTTGGAATAAATAATTTATCCGATTGAAAACTAATTGAGAACTAGAAAATTTAAAAATTTCATACTCATCATCAAGCTGCAACGCTGGATATAACTTATGGCTGGATTTACCTCACTAGAAAATAATGGATCTTTTGATTTCAATAACCCATTCGAATAGTTTTCCTTTGCCCCCTCCCCTCTTTTTTTTCAGTGTAGCTGTAGTAATCTAGGGGCTACGGACGATTTGACGTTTCGCCTAATGCTTCAAGGACGTCATCAATTTGGAGCAAGCCTTCTTTGCCAGGACAATAGATTCAAGTGACATTTGCGTCGCCAGTAACATCGATTTAGTCTACAGCTCAATGCAAAAGGAAGGATACACACACACACACATGCCCGGGAAAAAGTTTCAGGGAAACAAGCAGAAGAGTGTTCCGTTTTCTCTCTCTCTTATTCGCTTTAAAACTGGATATGTTGGGACTATTATGTCCCTTTTTCGGGGATCCCGGAGTAGTTGTTTGAGGTATTTATTGTCTCATTTCGAGAATATTCATGACGCAACAGCACAATACCGATGAGAGATAAATTTTCTTAACTTTGTTTGCTTGTCTGTAGCGGGACGATAAACAAAGAGGTCAACAGCAGAGTTGCAGGATTTGAAGGAAAAGAGGGTTTAGATTCTTGAAGCAAAAATAAATAAATAAATAAAAGTAGATAGACTGAATAAATTGCGTTAAAAGTGTTATATAATAATATTTAATTACTAATTTTCTTTAAATATACTAAGTATAACTTAAGCAATAAAATTAAAGAACTGGGACTCACTTTCAAGACAGACATTGCAATTTTCCACGATGATAATTTACAGCTCGGAATACCATCTGTAAATTGCGGCATGCATACATAAATAATGAAATATAGCTCAAAACATTTTGCAGGACAGACACTTGAACCTCAACGCCAGATTCGGCACTTATCTAATTCTTGGATAAAAAATGAGCATTAAAAATAATTTCAGATATTTTAATTAAAAATTAATCAAAGTTTTAATGTTTTTCTTCAGTAATTTCAAAGCATGTTTTTGCACAAAAAATGTATTTAAAACCTTAGAAGTTAAGATTTTAAAAAAATCTTTCTTGTGATACTATTTTTATGTTCGTATAATTTTTTTTTCTATTTTTAATAAATTTTGCAAAATTTCTTAAGAATATTTTACAACAATTATTTTTATTGTTTAGTTACTAGGTTTATAAATTCACATCTTGCAACGATTTTAAAGACATTTTTTTGGTACATATTATAGTTGCGTAACAGTGCTATATTGTTGTTATACAAATGTTAAAAGTACCTGCAGCTTTTTCATGCTATTATGTATTTCCGTTTAGATTTCGAATCGCTTACAGATATTTTTAATTCTGAATTGTACATAATCTAAATTTAAACACAGAATATCAATAATTAAAATAAAGCTTTAGCAATCAATTAAATTACTTAAAAATAAAAGAAAATGTAAAAAATATTTTAAATTATACAAATATATTTTATCTCGTATTTCTATTTATTTAAAATTCTAAAATTGCAAAATAAATCTAATAAACAAATTCCCTGAAAATGATAAAGATATACAAAAAAAATAATAGCAGCAATTGGCCAGTTTTATTTTAATTATTAAGTTTATGTCCCAAAAAGTTTCTCGTTAGTTTGTTGATCAGATAATTAAATTTAACACCTATATGGGGTGAACTTGAAACGCTAGAATAGCTCGATTCACATTTTAGTTTAATCTTTCTTTCGAACTTTTTTCTGCGATTTTCTATTTATGACAATTTAGCACATTATATAAGGCAATTCTGAATAATTATCTAATTATTCTGGTGTTTTCGATATAATTCCTGGTGACAGGTTGAAAATGCTTAAAATAGTAGCACTGATTTTCCATCCAAAAATTTTGAAAAAGAAATGTATTTATCAATACAAAATAAAGTTTGAGATTTTCTAGTATCATTTTACATATTCTAATAAAAAATGGTTAAATATCCAAATTAAATCTAAATTAAAATGGTTAGATATCAAATTCAAAAATTTTGTTTAGTAAAATTTAAAATATTGTCAAGCTTTGGTTAATTTGAAACAATAATGTAAATAAAATTGGGAAGAGTGACAGCGAATTTAATGAAAGATAGACACGAATAAAATTTGCATTCTTAATGATTTTCTGCATATTATTCAATTTTATGTCAAATACATTAGTTGCTGTTCATTGTACGTCACGATTTTGATCTGAATTTTTATATCAGTGATTAATTTGAAATGAGATATAATATTTGGTATACTTTTAAATCTATTTTCTTTTTGTATAATAACAGTATCAATTATAGTGTTAAAAAATAACACTTACATTTCTCTGTCGGGTTTTTCGTAACTTCGTCTTCTGCTAATTCGGAATATAATCTTTTCCTTTTTCGAATTCGTTTTTCAGGAAAATGTTCTGAAATATTCAAATTAAGTGCTAGCCCTTTTGCTTCATCTAAAAATGCGTTAAATTTTGTTCTTGAATTTTGGTTTTCAGTTTTAATTTTATTGACTAAATTGAAAGACGAGGTCAAGAACAATTGATTTTGCTAGAAATAGTTTATTGATAGTGTTAATTTTGGACAGTATTGCAAACTTTACTATTAAACATAAAATAAATGGCATTTCTTGTATTACATCCAATAAAGTTTTACATTAATTTAACCTAATCTGTTTTGGCTTCCCAACGAGTGTTGCATAATGGTTTAAGAGTAATGCTTAAATGCTTTTGTAGAATTTCCCATGTTTTTGCAGATGCAGAAAATAATCAATATAAGCGTTGCAATATCTTAATTTTTTTTACAATATATACTTCTGGAAGCGGCATCACAAATTAATAAATTAAAGGAGTGTGATAGGCAAGGTCCATAAATTGTAGGCAAGTTTAGATTGTACACGTTATATTTCCCTTTCATGCTGCTACTGATTGCCGTATGCCTGCCCTCTCTCTACAATTCATATCTAAACCATTCTCACTTAATCTTTCCAATAGAGTTTTTGCTAGTCCTTCTCCAGTCACATGTTACTTGCAATAAACCGTATAAATGACTCATTCATAGTTTCAACATTTTCATTGCAAGACTGTGTACTTTCCCTGGAACTTTCTTCTCCAGTTGAAGTTTGAATTGTAATTTCTGAAGTCGAAGCAATTTTATTGCCAGAATTACTTCGTAATCAAGAAAACAGATGCACTTGAGACTTCTTGAAGTTTAGCTTCTCTTCTTTCTCCTTTTTTTGATACTTTTCTTTTTTGACACCCAGAGGGATATTTCCCTGGCATGGGCATGGTTATATCAAACAGTGTTAAGCAATTTATAGAATGAATTATCAAATTGCTATATGCCATACTATAAGCTATTACCTAGTAGGTGAAATAAGTGATTATAAATCTACTTAACTTATATTAATAATATTTTGCATGCTTGCATTAGACTATAATGTATACCGTAAGCATCGTATATTTCCAAATCCGTTGACTGCTCTATTTAAACTTCATTAATTCTTTTTATTCTGGTCGTGGCCGGTGAAGAAGTAATGCAGTGTGCGTTGCTAGGAGTTGGTCATTTAATTTATCTTCGTTTTACTTTTTGTTTGAACAACTGAATAAAAACAAGCATACACAGATGCATCCCTAAAATATATACATTAGATGTAGAAAAAAGTAAATTGTAGATGATTTGCAAGTCCATTGGAACCCAGCCTCATCCTCGATTTCTGGGAGCCACTTGCGCCCAGAAGTCGCTCCGCTCTGTCTTAAGATATCTGAATGGGATTTCCCTATTCATAAATGACCCCCACCCTCCCCCTTTTTATAGGTATCACTGCGATCGTTGCCTATTAACGGTGTAAGTCGGCTCTCACCCAGCAACGTGGAAACAAACTTGTATACTTTCAGTACGTGTAAACGCTAGAATTGCTCAGAACACTATTTTAATTCTTGATCATGGTGGAGCCCCTCAATCGCGGGGCTCCGGTGCATAGTCTCTGCCGCACCCTCCAGATGGTCGGCCCTGAGTACAATCTATCAGAATTTTTCTTGGGTGAGGAATCAAATAGATCAACAAAGTATGCATGAAAGATTTTATTGAAATTTCTAGTGTTTGGAAAACTAGATGATTTCCAAATGCGGATACAAATGTTAATGATTAATACAAAATACATTTTTATATTAATTATGTTAAACCCGAAGATTGTATTGGAAAATGGGCCCGATGCAAAAAGATAAAATCTGGACTGCATATTAATATTATACATTCTGAAAGCAATCTAAAAGAAGAAACAAATGCACCAAGTTATTAAGAAATTAATAAAATGGAAGAAGCAGAAACATGAATTTTATTAGTTTCACGATTTTTAGCATTTTTAAAATTATTTCCTTTATTTGATATAATAATAAGACTAGTAATTCGATTAAAGAACAAAAAACTAAATTTCTGTGAAGATCCTATATAATTTGCATTGTTGACCAAACAGATGATATACTAAATATTTAATGATAGTATTTTCTAAAAATTAATAATTTCTAATGACAGTTAATTGTTATATCATCTGGCTTCAACGTTATCTAGAATTCAACGTATAAATACAAACACAGGTGAGAAGACGTTCCAGCGGGTCATAAATAAATGGACTCAACTGTAGCATCCCCATTACAACTTTGGAAAACAATCTGGCAAATGCCATTCCAGACCAGGAAGATATTCCAGTGAACCGTAATGAAACTGACAGAGGGGGGAAGGGGCTCGAAGGCATAGGCGGATTCGACCCAACATCCACAACCAATGGTTTATTCGAAAACTAAACATTTTAGATATGTATCAGAACAAAATTTTTCTTTTTCGAATCCCACTGAAAATAATGGATGGTAAGAGATGCGCATAGCTTTCCAATTAATGATTTACTGGTACTTTTCAGTTAGCTGGTCTCAAACCAAAAATCGCCAAATAATTCAGATTTGCGCCAAAAAAAAAAAAAACGTCACCAAAATTATAGCGTGAGCCGTGTATGTAAGTTAGCGTAGGTCTAAATTATTTCACTATCTTTAACTTCCGCTCGACTAACCAATGATTCGTTTCATGATTCCTTCCCAGTTAAAATTTCTGCTTTAGAGCATACATTTTGGTTTTATTTGTATGTTGAGAATTACAAATAAATGTTTCTAACGTACAATGAAAATAAATAAATTAGTAATAAACTCTATACGTACAAATAAATATTTCTCTTGATTACTAGTATAGCATTTATTGGCGGGCAAACTAATAAGAAATTGTATCATGCGATGGGCATGTAGAAAGAAGTCATTTAAAACATTATACAGGACAGACTATAAGAAAAGAACTACTAAATTCAGCACTTATTTATTTTTTTAGATAAAAGGATTCATCAAAAAAAGTTTTTAAAATTTTAACTAAATATTTAGTCAAAACGTATCAAAATTTTCATTTTCTACAATTTGCACAAAATCATTTTTAACCACTTTAAATCAGAAAAATTAATTTCTCAGTGAGATTTATCTTATTTTTATACATTTCTCTACTTTTAATAAATTTAAAAAATAAATCGATATTTTATACCAATAATTTTCATCATTTCATTGCCAGATGTACTATCACACGTGATATTAAATATGCTTTTTACCTGCATGCTCCCACTACTAGATCATTGTTAGCAGATTTCAAAGATGAATCAATCCTAAAATATTATTATGCTTCCATGTTTTGCCAAGAGATTTGAATCTATTAATTTTTTTGAGAAAGACAGTAGACAAAGAATACAAAAATTATCCCATGATAACTTGCACGCTGCTTAATTTTAAATCCAAATAAGTATTTCTAATATTATAACGTTCGTATTTTTGACACATATAATTATTTCCGTTCTGATACTCAAACTGAGGACACTATTTTCGACTTAATACTAAAAGTAAAGAATAGGGTTATTCTAATTTTACTAGTATTTCATAAACTGAATTTATTTTATTAACTTAAAGCACATGAATGAGTATTTTTTAATCCTAGATATGGTTAATTATTAAACAGCCTCCAATAATAAAGAATTTTTTTTGAACTTAGGTGTGTTTTGTAAAAATAAATATATCCATTTAACAAAGTTTAGTTGCAGAGGTGCATATATTTATGTTTTACCAAAAATTAAGAACTCTAGGTAGCGAAAAAAATGGAGAAAATATGTTTTGAAATAAAATGAGATAGAACTTTGTATAGTTACGTACTTAAATCAAAAAATTTAAGCAATGCTTTTAAGAAAAGAGCAGATAGATTCAATTCTGATTCGAATTACAGAATTCTGTTTGATTATCTTGTAAAAAAAATCATTTGCCTCGCAACTGTAACAATCGGTTTTGAAAAACAAATTTAGAGAAATCATATTTAAGGAAGGAATTCTAAGGAATTATTAAGGAATTCTAAATGAGAGTATTGAAATATCGTTTTACCTAAAATTATTATTCGCATTCTAGAAAAATTTTTACTTTCATATGGTATAAAATCTTGATATTGAATATTTATACTTGTAAAGTATCACGAAAGGATACCTGGGATTTATGAAAGATTCATTTATTAAAAGCAAGTGAGCAGTTCTGTTTTTAGGAATAACTAAGAAAGAGAAAGTACGGTTTTTTATACTCAAATTTCAATGAGAGCAAAAGTTTTTAAAGTTTTATTTTACATTGCTCGGGGTGAATTTAATATTATAACAAAGAATTTACAAATGAAAATATTACTATTTAATTAATTGTTATAAAGCCATCATAAAAATCCCAAATATTTCCCAATATTTGTGAGGGGAAAATAATCATGGATTTGTATTTAACAAAAATTTATTTAAAAAAGTATTTGAAGTTATCTCTTATCATAATAACTGTTGAAACCTACGAAGTTAATTAACTTAATTTTTTTATATATTTCCAAAGAGTTTGCAATAATTATACAAAATTTAATTAAAAATTATGACTGGTAGCTAATATATGCATTCCTAGTAAGAAATATGAAAGCCTTCATTGCAAAATTAATTCTTCATCGACTGTTAAAAATAAACAGCAATTTTGAATCAATTTTCAAGAAATAGAAATCCTCAAAATAATTTCGAAATTAATGAGGAAATTTCGATACTATTAAAGTAAACAAAATATTTAAATATTACTTTTGAAATTAAATATTAAAATTTTAAATTAAATTTACTAAATAAATCTTTGGTACAGCTATATTCTTATTTATGCTATCGAAACATAATTTCTAATTAATAATTTCTTTTATTTCATTAATTGCTGCGAAGATTTCACTTAAACCTTTTTCATCTTTCATAATATTTTAGAGCATCAAATCCTTCAGTTGTTTCGATTTTTAAGGCAGGAAAATAGTTGGACGTTTCAGTTTCATTTCTGTGGATTTTTGGATGGAATTTGATTTCAATTTCTGAATTCTAGTTGAATCTAATATAAAACCAGTGGAAGTTTTTTACTATTGTTCCCTTTTGGATTTTTTTTTTTTTGCCTTATGCCACTTGAAACAGCCTAAAAAATACCCCTCCCCCCAGGACATGTATTTGAGAAAGTTCTTTCTACAGAAAATTTTATAACTTCGATTTATGCACTAATATATTTACAGTACGCAAAATATTTAATTTCTTTTCTTAAACTTTATGAATAACTCCTTTTTAATATAACGAAACATCATAGGAAAAATTGAAATCACTTTATTTCACAATTTTAAATTTAAGTCTACGGAAGCTAGTTAAATGTTCAATCATTCAAATGGATTAATTACTGCACCAATTGTATCCTTTTTAAACCTTATCAGCACCAGACTGATATATTGGAACTGTATCAAAGAGATTAGAAAAGCATTATTTCACATTTTCCTGGAATTTAATTCATTCTGTTTTATTTTATTTGCTTGATACCATTTGATTTTAAGGCAGTCTTTTTTTAATTTTATAATGTCCCTATTCCAAATTAATAAAGGATAATTATGCAAATATTTTTACAGGCATAATTTTTAATTCAAAGCAATGATCTTCTGACTTACAAGACTGCATATAAAGCTTGTCATTCATTAGTAGTTAAGAGTCAATAACACTACTCACTGATTTAAAAAAAATTTCACTATACAATTCAGTTTATATATTTATAGATCAAAAACGTTCATGTACACAAGCAATAATCAGCACTTAGATCAATAAAGAAATACCATTACATTCCAGCACGGTAACAGGAGTTTTATACAGGAATCAGAACTTAAGTTTAGTTGCATGTTCTATAAATCACTATTTTTCTGAAACGTTCACAATACAAAGCCAAATTTTTGCCCATTTAAATTTAAATTATTAATAGTCATCTTCAGAAATCATCTGTTTGTCTTCCACATTCATAGTATAAATTTAGTTGCATAATTTAACCAATTTCGACTAACTAAATCTTATCCCCACACAAGAAAGAGCTATTTTAAATTACAATTGAGCAATAAACATAAACATTCCGATTGATCAGCTTCGCTTACAAAGTAGTGAAACTGATTGGTGAAATCAGACCAATTGTTGATGGTGGAAGATTTCTCAAAGATATATATTACTATATCTTTCAAAATAGAAAGCGGTGAGGGAAGGCATTCATTGATGACTATTTAGGGCTCTTAGACTTTCATATGAAATAAAATTGACGAATTCTGTGCAGTGCTCGATGTAGGGCTGTTAGACTTATCCATAGAAGACCATCCATAGAATGAAGAAGTCTTTCTGATATTTTCCTCATCAGAGGGACTAAAGCATATGATCATTTAGGTTGTATCTAGGCGTCTTACAGGATAGTTTTACAGGAAATAAAATCTGGAGCAGTCGATGCAATAGTTGAAACTGGATAACTGGTTCTTTGGGATTTTTTTCCCTGATTATTTAAAATACAAAGATTTAATGCTTCTTAGGAATCTCTTAGATTAAGAATTATCTAATACAGATAACGATGGAAATAAACGTGCTTGGACATTATATGTATGCCTTTTCTAAATATGCCAGCAAATGTATGCCATATAGAAGAAATCAGTTCCACAAATGAAAAAAAATTACCGAGTTTAAAAAAATGTTCTTCCCATATTCCAAATACAAAATCCAATCTGAATAAAAACCCTTGGTTTAAGTAGGCCAGTTTTGAAAACATAAATATTTATGAAAATTTCAGCCTTTAAAATGGCACGTAAAGCTTTCGCAAAACTGTCACTATTAAGTTCCACTAACGGTATATTTTATTGTTCTTTTCCGACATGCTCTACTTCAAGCGAAATAGCTCTTTACAGATTTTTATCGTCACTATCCATATTCGTGCGGAGGATTGGATGTTTCTCTCTTTTTTATTTTAGATGTGGTCCCAAACTGAAACGCACAGTTTATACGTTTTCGCACTTTTATATTTTTCGTCGCAATTAAAACTCGGCGGAAAAAGTTTCTGATATGGGTTACTGCCGACAGTTAATGCAGCGGACGTTTGGAGGCTCCTGTTATCTTAGGAACAAGGTCAGGGTACTTCTATTTCCACTTTTAGGGCACATCAAGCTCTGCAAAAATATTCAAGGGGAAATTTTGCATTGGAAATATGCAGCTGAACGTATGAAAGCCCAGGAATGTTATGCGAGAAGAAAAATATAGCGAATCATGGTTTTTCAATGAACTTAGAATCATTTTCACTAAATCGGGAAAATGCGAAAAACTGACTAACTAATGGTTACAGAGGTCTGAAATGAAGAAATTATTTTAAAAATATCTATGTTTTGAAAAATATTTTTGGATGCTAATTACTATAAAAATAATTAAGAAATTAAATCATCTTTATGGTAAATTACATTTCTAATATAAACTAATTTTGAAAATTTAAGAGCAATTTTATGCTGTCTTTAGAAACAAAATAAACGTACGTATATATTTTTAATAATAATTCAGCCATTATGGATTATTTCCCAAGGAACGGAAACATGATTTATAAAGGATAATTTTGTCCTGTATCCTATCCTTTTGTCCATCACTCTCCTCTTATCATCCTTACTCCACTTTCTACCAAACTCCCCACTGATCCTTCCCCTCAAAAGTATTCTTATTTCATTCAAATAACTGCTGTGACAATCTTAAATATTGATTACATTCATTTTATAATTTATTTATATTTTAACTTCAAATTGAAAAATTATAAAGATTCAAATTCAGAACAAAAAAGGACAGTTTGTGGAAATTTGATGGTCATAAATATTTTTGCCTCCGCAGAGTTTCTTAACAAAAGTATTATCCTCTCTCCCGCCCATAAAAATTGAAGATATTGAGTTCTGAATGCTCAGAATTTTATGTTCAGGGTATCGCAGATCAACGTTCTCTGCTTCGTAGTGCAATCCAGAAAGCAGTAGATGCATTCGGAAGTCTTTTTTCCAATTTACTGAAACCAAATTTTAACACCGTTATAAGATTACATACTAAATTATATTTATCAAAGTAATTGCATTATCATCTTGTTTATATGAATTCTTATATATAAACCAACAGACGGACAATCCTTCGACTCATTTGTTTTATTTACACGCTAAAACTGTCTATCATATTTTATTTATCTAGACTTTTATGTTTTGTAATTGCTCAAACACCTGCAATGCGAACAGACAGCCGTCAGACAGATTTTCTCTGAATGAAATTCTTAAAGATAGATAGAATTCTACAAATCTGATACTAAATCTATGTACTAAATTTCATCCGTTTATCTCAAAGCAATTTTGTGTTGTTGCAACACCAGACATGTATAATCCTAAAAATGCGTTCTTTTTCCGGATTCAGGGAGATCTGAAACAGAAATTCGTCAAAACTACGAGGTCTCTATACGTCGATTTTTCTGACGATTTCAGTGCCTTCTCAAGCATACTGTATACCAATATATTAGTAATATAAGTGCATGCGATTAGAGCAAAATAAAAATAATATTTCATGGATTGAATTTCTGTATAATTTCTGTAAATTTTTATGTTCGCTTAAATGAGAAAAAAAATTATTGCAAAACATAAGTCTGATTTGCGACCTGTCTATCGCAACGGAACTCAATAGTAAGTTGAGGAGGAGTCTGTACTTTTCAGATGGGAAAAATCCTCGAATCAAAGGGTTAAAAGAAAATTCTCTAAATATCTACTCAAATATATATTTATTTGGCTAACTGCAGCCATTTTCCCCCCTGCTATCTTAAACATTAGAGAAAACGAGCTCTAACGATCAACCATCTCCATCTTTCAGCTCTCAGCACCCTCTTTAAATAGATTATTTATAATTTTCTCCGGGTGCGTCTGGTTCGAGCAAAAAAGCTGCAGATCGTTGCGGCCGGCGCCGACCAGACTGATCGCAGGCAAAGTGGAAGATCTGCCTTCTCTCGAAGCACGGGATTAGTTTCATTGTCACACTCACAATGTAAGGGAAGAACTGACACGGATCTTTCTATCTTTTTTCCCCCTCCCCTGCTATTCGACTAGACGTCACATTCTGAGTTCCAATGTGTTTGTCTAGAAGTAAGCTTTCCGTGAATTCTGAGAAATGTGATCGACTCAGTTTCCCCTATTCACGAAGGTATCAAGAATTCTTAAATCAAACAGATTTTGCAATGTTTCATTAAAATCTTTATTTGGGATATAAAATGCATTGATAGAGTACATGTTTTTTTTTAAATGTAGGAAATTTAATTATATATATATATATTACTTTTTTGCATACGGTGTGTAGATATAATGCTGTAATTGTCAAAAAAAAATCGAACTTCAGATTTCGATGAACCTCCACATCCAGATCTCCCTGGGTTCGAAAAAATGCATTTTCGAAATTATCTCTATCTATCTGTCTGTCCATAAACATGATAACTCAAAGATGCTTTAAGGTAGACGGATGAAAATTGACTTATGGTCTTACCACCAACTTTGTAGATTTCTATCAAATTTTGAATGAAATCCATTCGCAGGAAGTCTCCTGTCTGACTGTTCGAGTTTAAGTGAACTCCATAAATACAAAACGCAAAGAGCTAGGTAGATATAATTTAGTACGCAGGTTTGCCATCTAAAATATAGATGTTAATTAAATCTCTCAATATATATGTTAAGTTTGCCTTTTGTTCCTTCGCATGCATGTAAACACAATAATTCATAAATGCAGTGACTTATATGAATGAAATTCAGTTATGTTATCGTGTGACATAACAATAGATGCCAGACTCATGCAAGTGATTAATATTTCATAACTATCATTCACCAATGTCTTGCAAGGAATTACCTTGCCTTACCGAAGGTCTATAATTTTTATGGGGCGATAAGGGAGGAAGACCTTTATTTAAAACTGTCTGAGAAAGTTTTGGTGAGACTTTCGGTTCGGTTTCATATTGTCAAAATATTTTTCTACCTTTAATAAGAGCATTTCTGTGCAAAACAAATTCCTCTACAGACAGAGTAACAGAATCTTGTGACAGCTATCAGTAAAAGGTATTCTTATTTTAGTTTCCAGCATATATTTGTATTTATCTTACATACTTTAGCTTAAAAAGCAACAAAAACTATTATTCTCTAAATATGCAGGTAATAACTGCCGATCGAACGTTCTAGCATCAACTTTTATTTTCATTAGTCCGATAGAAATGTAAAATGTAGAGATATTTATAATATTAAACGAGTGAGATGAGGAGTTTGTTTAAAATGTTTTAATCAAACGAAGTGACGATATTCATGTATCATAATCATTAGCTGATTATTATTCAGTAAAAAATATTCAAAAAAACATTTTTTTCAATTTTTGGATCAGCTCACTGCTTCAAAACTATCAACTATGACTGAGGATCTGTCGAGGGCCAAACGCTGCCCTTCTGCAGGTGTGATATGAATATCTTAAGTCGTCTATTCAAGTACTGTCCCTATTATCAGACGGCAAGTCAGTTTTACGAGATCTGTGCCATAACCAAAATCTCTTGCTTTTTCTTCAAAATGGGACATTTATCAAACTAATTAAAATTACCTGATCCCAAATACTACACATTTAATTGCTTTTGTATAATTATTGTTCACCAACTAGAAAAATGAGAGAAAAATGAAACTTCTTCCGCTTTCTGGCTTGTGGCAGGAATTTTTCAAAATGTGCTAGTATCTCAATTCGAATGCAACAGTCCTTTACGTTTTTACAAATGGAAACTTAAAAAACGTTCATTGTAAAATCTGGCAATATTGGAGCGCAGATCTTTGCTGCTTTTGATGCCGGTATTTTTTAATCCTCTCTGCATTTCCAAATGGAGTGTGAAAGTAGTGTAACACTCAACAAAATTTCAAAGAAGTTGAAATAAAACAAAAATGTTATCTGAACAAAGACGATTCCATATTTTCAAAACTTTGATTTAGTTTTTTTCGAAATTGAGATAATTCGAATGTAAAGTAAAATAACGTATTTTTAGACAGAACGTAATGCTTTCTCCCTCTCTATTTTGCCGAGAATATACATATCATTCAGGGAAATTATTGCCAGTAGCTCTAGTTTTTCTTGTAAAGAATCAGTCATTCAAATGAAGATAAACCATTGCGCTTAAAAGAAATAAACATTTCTTTGGGGCATTTTTAGAATGAAGCTTCTGCAGTCTGCAAAGCGTCTGTACTTGTGTGTGGAATAATCTTTACTCCATTTGGCTGAGCTTAATTTAACGAGTATAATATGCTGTTTAGTAATTTATCAACAAATACAGGCACTTTAACACATTGCATTGAAGTGTTACGTTACGAAAAATAATGCGACATTAATTTTCCCTTTTTGAATGAAATGCTACATGATTTTGAGTTAATAAGTAGTCAAAAATGATCATTCTATACATCTAATCAGGAATTAGTTTAAATCATACCTGCTTTGTATATTCGGAACTTTTTTCATAGGAAATTTCATGATTATTCAATTTAATACTTGAAATACTTAGTAATATTTTGACTACTTAGTATTCAATTTAATACTTAGTTTTGAAATGGGTTCTCACTTTAATATAATGTAACACTTTGAAACACGTAATGATACAAAGCTCCATAAGAATCACGAGCAAGGTATTTTAATCTTTACATTTGCTTAGCTGGGAAATATTTTAAGAAAAAAAAAATTTCATTTTTGAAAATCGAGTAGAAAAGCTTTTTTTACCATCAAAATATTCTAAAATAATCAATAATGACAATTTAAATAATATTCAAATAATTAAGAATAATGGATAGAAAAATTATTTTAAAAAAATAGAAATTTTTAGTAATTATGTTTTCTTAAATAAAAAAAATTGTTAGTGTCATTCATATATGAATGATGTGGCGTTAACTGTCTTAAACAAGGATTATTGAAAAATAGAACTCAGTAAAAGTAAACTTTTCTATTATTTAGGACCCTACTTCCCACATCACTTTCGCCATTCTGATATCTTTTACTAATTTAACTCTTCCCAAAATTTTTTACTAAAGCTAATTTCTTCTCAATGAATTTTCGGAAACCAGCCTGTTTTAATTAAAGACACGACTATTTATAAGAATCTCTTTATAACATTCAAAGTGGATATATCGTTTTGTTTCTGATAGGCAATGGACAATGTTAATACACAAATAATGGTCTTTCAGTGGAGCATTATTTATTTCAGATTTCAATTAATAAGGTTTTAACAGATATTATTAGCTTAGCCTTACAACCGGTACTCAATCAAAGAGATTGGCATGAAGAAACAAACCGAAAATCTAAGCCAGCCTTTTCTTTCAGGAGCATCATCTTGAAAAGCGGGGTCAAAAGATTAAGTTTCGAAAAATTTCGTTTAAACATACCAATTACGAAGCAACCTAGATTCTTGGTGAAGAAAAACAAACCCACTAACACAGTAAAAGGCATTGGAAGACTGTAATCGAGGCAAAAGAGCAACTCGGCGCCGAAATGCATCGAGTCCATCAGCATAAACAACTCATTTGCAAGTAAAATGCAAGCAAGATGCAGCAATCCGTAAACGTACATCTCATTTATAGACTTTGAAAATCTATTTAAAAATAACTTTGGTCCTGGCAAAAACTGTCATAGTTGAAACTTTTCAGAGAAGCCAGACGAGTAACTTTTCTGCGCTACGAAATTGAAAGATGAAATCTTCGGCTAATCTCCTCTGGCTTATTTAGTGAGGTTCAGGATAATGGCGAGATGTATGATATCGCTTTCGTGTAATTTGCATGGCGTCGGATAGCAAAAGGGTCCCAAATGTAGGTCAAAGAAATGTTTATGTCTCGTGGTTTGTCTGAAATGATACCAAGTGGAATGATGCAAAGGTGCGTTGCAAATGGATATTCAGTGAAACTGAGATCTGATATATACTTGTTTCTGGATGTCTGAGGGAGAATTTTGAGTTCTATAGAAAATATAGTGTTAGGATCATAAACGTGGTTTTAAATGGGACACTATATAGATCGTTTGGAAAATGTTTCATCTCATTGCATCTGTGTCGAATGGATTTCTAATGTTTTATTTCTTTTCAATATGACACTTAAAGAATATATTTTTAAAACCTCTAAAATAATTTGAATCATTAATGTTCTTTTAATTATTATAAATTGATAAGAAATTACGAGAAAAGTTCAACGATTTTAAAATGTGCCTAAAAATTTTTTAAAGTCAAGGAAAAGCAGATGTCATTTTAAAATTAAAAAATTGCATACTTTCTCTGGTGAAGAGGGAGTTAATCCTATCACATTCGAATTATTTATTTCTGACTCTATTTTTTTTTTTTTATTCCTAAGCAAATGCTTTTCTAAGCAAAGTTCTTGGAACTGAAAAGAAAAATTATATTTATCAAAAAAAATGTGAAAAATCCATCTCAACATTTTAAATCATCGAAAGTAATGATAAAATACTTTAAGCTGATTTTTTATTGATAAAAAAGCAATAATTATGGATTAATACACAAGGAAATTGTATGCGCAGTCACAGTCACAGAATTAACGAAGCTGCACATATTACCTATCATCTAACTGTGTGTTGCGTACACTAAGTCAAAAAAAATATCCGGATACTTTTTGTTGATTGTAATCTATAAAAATTAAATTCAAGGTCAAAATGTAATTCGATTTGGAAGAACATCCTCTTCAAAAATATGTAAATTGCATTCGCATAATGGATTATTTGCATTTTTATATTTTCACAATCTTCAAATTTTTACATTGCAACCCTTAATTTCTATCGTTTAACATTTTGAATTACGAAAAAATTACCAGATATGAACTGTTAGACAAATCGATTTGAAATAACCAAGAGCATACAGGGAAAATGAATTAGGGACTATTTTAGTATATGCAAACGTAGCACAAAGATCACTCTATTAATCGCACTGAAACGAAAAGTTTAGAGAACCATGAACTTTCTTGAGCATACTGACAATGATGTGCAAAAATTATTGAGAGTTGATAGTTTGTATAAAAAATTTTATTTATTAAAAAAATTACAAGGGTTTTTTTTTATATTTAATTTTTTTTTACAAATCCCTTCTTTTTAAAATAACAAAATTAAATTATTTGCCTGAAGAATGCTAATTAGAAATAAAATTAAAGAGGTCCTTTATTCACATTTTCCTTTCAAATACTTTAATTTCGCTCTACAAAAAATTAATGTTTTTTCTTACATTTTTCATTATTAGCAATAAAGCAAGACTAAATAATAATCCATACTTCTATTTGTATATTTAATTGCAAATAAATAACAGATAAATAGTTTTTGAGGCACATTGTTTCAGATAATAATAGTAATTTTGAATAAGATTAAAAACTAATTTTAATGAAACAAGCTTAAATTAAAAGTTCTTGGAGTAACTGACAAAAACACGCGCATGCTAATTTTCTGAAACATTTTTTTATAATTGAAATAGAAATAACATTGTGCATTTGATTTGTATGATCAAGGATTTGTATGACCAACTAGAACTTTAAATCACTTTTAATAATTTTTTTATTTTTAATATTTTTTTTACCAGGCACGACATATATTATAAAAAAATTTATCATTACTAAAATGTTTAAAGTATTTTGCTCCATTTTTTAAAGGTATTTTGTAAAAATATAGTTGACAAATCATTATTTACAATCGAGAAGTTACTTTTGTATTTTACTCAATGATGCTTTATTTACTTGTATATTTCAGGCTATATAAACTTTTTCTTGGTACAGATTTTTGCCTCTGTATTTTTATTTTTGTTAGTTAAGGATTTCTTAAAATATTTCTACAACTGTAATAGACTTCCATTTATCCCAAATGAAATTTCGCTTGTAATGTAATGGGAGCAGAATTCTGTTTCATGCATCGCTTTTCTCTTTAACTTAGCATTTATTCTGAAAATTAAAAAGGATATCTTAATCCAAAGTAATTTTCTAAATAACCACGCTTTGTTTTCCGTTCCATTTTTTTATTCCTGTTAGAGAATCCATTTGTAAAATTGAAAATACACCCCAAAAAATTCGAAGATCATGCTTTTTGAAAGTTTTTAATTATTAGTACATATCTTAAAAACTATTTGATAGAGATAAAATTTTAAATAATCAGTTTTTAGGTCTTGCTCCTTCGATTAGCATCAAACGCTTTTATAGGCCTTTATCTGAAGAATTTTACTTGTGAATTAAAAAATTTATTAAACACGTAAAAAATACTTTCATGAAATAACAGCTTTATAGCAAGGAATTAGTTTGGCAATAAAGAGCAGCGTTTAAATACTTTTTTGACAGACTGTAAATAGACTGTCTCTAGAAATATCTGATGTAATTTCCAAACATTTAATTGCAAAGTAGTATTGGAAGACTTTGATATAACCTAGTATTGACTCCTTCATAAAGAATACTACTTAATTGTAAAAGAAAATGTATATAAAAATGTATGTATTTTAATAAAAATTGTCTATACAAGCAAAAATAAATTTAATGTCAAAAAGATTTTTACGTATGCATTATAATATTAAGACGTGCCAGTAACGAAAAATAAAATTATTTCATTCGTGTTGGAAAGTATAAGTGGAAATTATATTTAAAAAATTAATTAAAACTAAGGGATTGATCTCTCCGAAACTTTATCGCATACTCTCTAATAAAGGTATTATTCCCCTACTACTCGAATAAATTTATAAATTTTGGACTAGGGCATAAATGATAAGTCCCAACACATTTTTCATTTCAGAGTCCCTCGCATGAGAGTTGTCTGCTTCTTATTATAGCGAAGAATGCAGGGAATTCATTGTAAAAAATCATTAAATTATTATTGAAAAATATCGATTTTTTTATTGAATTTCTTAGGGGAGATTAATCGCTGCTATTGGTTTAATATACAGTCTTAGGGAATCAAATATGTATTTTGGTTTAATCTAAATCGAATTTTGAAACCAAAATTTAACATATAACAACAATTATACATATCAAAATTCATTTATTTAATTAATTTCATTTTTGAGTTGGGTGTTTATAAGTATGTCAAAGCTGGAGACTGACAAACAGTAAACTTGTTTTATAGATTCGGTTCATGTTTTCATTCTGTGAACTATAACTGGGAACCAAATTTCATTCACCTGAATCTTTAAGCTTTTGAATTATTGCATATATATTGTTGCAAGATCAGCAGACTGTCAATTCCTAGACAGAATTTTTTAAAATTTTGCTGCAGATCTATATTTTGATTTTCAAACCTGTATACCAAATTTTTTCTGCTGCCTAGCTCTTCTGTACAAGTTCTACGTTTTTCAATTACTGAATTCACTTACATAGGATTTAGCAACAACAATAATTACAAAACATAAAGAGTCATTAGCCGGACAAACAGCTTCCTCTGAGAAAAGTCCTTTCGTTGAAAATAGGATCTGTTCCTTCAATTTTCGTTGAAAATTTGAGACAAATCTACTAATTTGGTATAAAGAGCATATACCAAATTTCATCCATCTATTTTGTGTTTTTTAATTATCGAGCTCACAAACACATGCAAACAGACATAATGCCAAAAATGTGTTCTCAACAATTACAGTACTTTTCTTCGCATACGAAAAAGTAAAAAGTAATGACACATCAAATAGCACAAATGACTTTATCAATTTCTACAAATCACATATATGTGAAATTGAACTGTGAAAACTTTGCTGTGTTGAACATGATTGGATACATGGCATGCTGTCATAAGCGTTACCATGACAAATTAACATAAGTTTCAAGTGATATTTCAGATCCTCCATTCATGCTCCGTCTTATGTCCTTTATCTTTTCGAAACGTCTACCACGTAATTTTTAATCATATAGCATTTTATAACTAATTCGGATGATTATTTTGAATTAAAAAAATCTTCTTGAAAAGAGGGCTACCTGATAGTATAACATTAAAAATAAACTATTAAATTTTCTAAGAGACTTGCAACCAAACGCTTTTAATTGACATAAATAAAAATTTTAAATTATTCCAAGCAACTCACAAACAGACGATTATAGCTTTTTAAAAAAACTATGGGAGGAAAACATTTAAACAAAACATAAAAGGAAATTTAAAGTTTTATTTGTGTATGAAATCATTGTCCTATACTTCTTCCGTTACTTGCATGGGCGTTCTCTATGCCTACTTTAAATTCTTTCATTCTTGGATGCAAATGAAGAGTTAAAATATCACAAAATGAAGGAAATAACTAGTGCTTCACTGAAATGAAGGCACAAGAAATAATTTCAGAAGATTTAGACAGCCACATACAGAATATATGAGACTTAGGAATACCCATCAACAGTTGCGAAGATGTTAGACAAATTCTGGCATTACATTGGCTATCAGCCTAGATGACCTAAGTAGTAGTGGAATTATTATGGTGGCAAATAAAAGTTTTGGATTTTTTTTCCCTGTTGTGCTCAGCATTTTCTTGCAAAAAAAGGAGGTGTTTTAGTTACTAGTAACAGTGCAATTGTTTTTCATAACCCTTTATAATAAAAGGATTCGAAATTACATTTGTTAGTGGCAAATTAACACGTTCTTTAATTGTGTTCATTTGTTATTTTCATGCATCCCAGAAATAACTTCAGAAACTTCTTTTATTGACGAAAAATATTTTTTATACACAATTAGAAAAATTATTCAATCAATGATATCAGATTTAAAACATTTAACAATAATTTTATTTTTCTCTGAATAATGCTTAACCCTCCTATTTATATAACTCATCAAAATAAATAAAAAAAAGTGATTTGCTTAATGAGCGATATTTTACAAAAAAAAAAGTGGAGGGTAGAAATCTCAAATTCTGGAGTGGCTTGTATTAGTCTGCTTTGCACATTTTTTTAAAACATCCCTTATATCTATATGGAAGAAGTTTCAGGCAAATAGCATTGTCAAATGCAACTCTTTTGACGGCTTTGAGCAATCCTAGAGATTTGTCTCTGCCCAAGGTTATGAAGATAGCAATGACATCGATAAGCTAATTGAAAAACATACAGAGGATATTACAGTAAAAGTCTGCGGAGGAGATACTATCAGGAGAGAAAGAAAAAAAAAACAGCTTTAACAGAGCAACAATGTTTCAGTGAAATAAGGATAGTCATGAGAAGTTATTGCATTTTATGTTAAGAATCATCACCCTTATACGGTAATTGCTATGCTCGCGACAAATTCATTTAACAATAATGTTGTGTCTCATTTTTGACAAAATTTGCAGAGTAGCCAAAGGCAAATAAATGTCTGTAGATAACTTTCTTGTAAAAAAAAAAGAGAGTTTGCATTATAAATAATAAATTGCAGTGTTATAAATTGATTTGTGCACTTTTTTCGGAATGGAACGCATAGTCTTATTCCTACGGAAAAATTTATTTCAACTTCAAGTTAATTACATTACAAGTAAAAATCAGTAACGAATTGTGCTCGTTAAACGAGGATCTTCTGTAAAGAAAGATTATTTGTTTTTAAAATGATTTACTAAAGTTAGCAAGGCAATTAAATAAATTTCTTTTATCCGTAATTAATAAAAGCAATTCATTCTCCTGTATTATAAAAATTATTTTTTGAGAAAGAAGGAAGAAAGAGAAAAATCTTCTTTTTTCACTTATTTAATTTTGTTAAAACATGTTTTATATCAATAATAATTCCTATTCAATCTTTGTTTCTTAGTAGAAAAAAAAATAGTTAACTTTATTAGAATCCTAAAAATAAAAAATTCATCATAACACAGATTCCAGGTTTAAAAAGAGGATCATGATGAAAAATTAGAAGCTTATCATGTACAGCTCAACTGTTGAGTCTGATTATTATTCCTTTCCTCTATTTTTTCTGCTCCTTTTCCGACCGAGTTATTTATAAAATCCTTCTTCCTTTCAATGGAATCGCATTCCTTCGCACAATGGTCCGAAGGGTGCGTGACCAGAGGCTCAGAAAACATTCCATAGGCCCCGCCCCCCTCTCATGACCTGCTGACGTCATTAACGGTCCCGCGCAATTTCCACCTTTAATGTCGTGCCATTGTGGGTCCGAGCACAAAGACTCGCGCGATTAATTAAGAAGTCCAGCCCCTTCGCCTTATAAATTTGAGAATTATTCATAGCTGAAGAGCCGATATTGACAAGAGGAATTTTTGTTTTGGGGAAAGTTTTCTCAAAATTCTTCAGGGGAAAAGTTTCCTCGAGAAATTCGCCTAACGTCAGCTAACTGTTATAAGCATCATTTATGATCAAATGGATTCTGTAGAGTTACCCAAGTTCTATAACAATGCTATTTAATTATTGATTCTATTCATAAATAAGGGACAATCTTAGTGTAAATTTTTTTTCTTAATGTTGTACATCATTAAATATGAACTCTATAATATTTCTTTTTTTTTTAATCCTTTCGTACTGACGTATAATAATTATTCACACAAATTTTTATTCACACTATTCAAATTCTTAAAAAAACTATAAATCAGAGTAAAACATTCATGCGTTCTGTTTTCTCTCCCCCCCCCCCTCCCCCCATGCAAGACACGTGCTTTAACGTGAAACGAGTATGCTAACGTATTTTTTTTAAAATTAAGGGATAATTGAGTAATAAGCCGCAGCCTGGTGATTTAGATTAATCTTTTTTCAAAAATAAGTCGTAGTTAATATCCTCAGATAGCTGATCGATATAAAAATTGCCAATTGACCAATTAAAATGTAGTTATATTACATGTGCAATATCAAAATGCTGGTATAATGCTTTTGATAAATAACAGATATTGAAGCGACTAATTAGAATCTCCGATATTAAATAGATTTTAAGGCAATAGTATTTTGATTCTCAGATAAGATAAATATAAAAATTCAGTCGGATATTGAAAAGGGAATTGTGGTAGACACTCAACATAATAATTTTTTTAAAAATCTTACAATTTTCTGAAAAAAGAAACTTTTAGTAGGTCCAAAAATGGCGGTAACTTCAATCAACAAGTGGATGAGGGAAATTTTGAGAAAAGTAAATGTGAATCAATTTGAGAACTATTACTTCCTGAGCGGGAAGCCATAATCTGGGAATAGATTCTTAACAGAAGAGCAAAGTGTTTGATTGTTCACAGAGTTGTTATTAAAGCTCTATGACATCACATTTAGATATATCGAATTCAAAGCAAGGAAATGATTTCTTTCAGCAATATTAACTGTAATACAGTAAAGTATGCATGAAAAAATAAAGCCATCCCCTGTAAGTAAGCCTTATGTCTTTAGGGAGAAAAATTAATATAATGCCGGGTCTTATATTCGCTGAAACATATATGACAGATGTCGGTGAAAAATTCTATCCACTGATATTTTATTAATAGCTATATATTGTGCATTAAAAGAGATATTAAAAGTCTCACCGAAATTTTTTGCATATACTTCAATAAAGGTTTTTTTCTACCTCCTACCAGCATAACATTGTGGACCTTGCATGACATTAGCGAACAATAAATACTAAACATAAATCTTTGCAGTGAAGCTAACATTTTTCTAAATCTTTCGTGTGACTATATGCTTTCAACATCTTTTTCTGTTGAACCCCTCCCACTAGGAAAACATCATAAATGAGGATGAGAGGTTTCCGGAACGGTGGTTGATTTCTCTCCACTCTTCTGGGTACAGAAATGGTTGGGGCCGTCTACCTCCTATCGATGACGAGACGTGCTTCCTACGGGAAGTTTTGTATTGTGGCCGGTGATAGTCCTTAGGACTCAACTATAATTATTGCCAGAGTTACTGCCGCGGAGGCACAGTCATTCAGATTTTTCCGTGTACCTTCGGGTTGGTCAGAAGGCTGGTTAAGGTTTTGATTGAACCCAGACAATTGAAATCAAAATTTTGCGCAATTTGCATGCGTGAGAAAGTATGTCTACAGACGGTCAAACCTTTGATAGATTTTGTTCAAAATATAATAAGAGATTACATTTTAAATGCTAAACCTGTGTACCAAATCAATTCTATCTCGCTCCTTATGTTATTAGTTACCGAATTTACTTGTACACAAATAGACAATTAAGTGGATTTCCTCAGAATGGATTTCGTTCGTTCAAATATAGTTTTAATACAATATGCCAAATTTCGTTTATCTAGCTCAGAAAGGTTTTTAATATTTTATTCATAAACAGACATGATTCCAAAAAAAATTTCTGAGGTCTGAAACACTGAGATTCGTTAAAATTTCAAGTGCAATTTCTTAGATGATTATAATACTTTCTCTATACTTTGTATACTAGAAAGTAAAAAAATATCACCAGCAAAATATATAATACAGGTATAGCGCGTATTTTATATTAATTCAAAAAGTATAATGCACTAACGATTATGAGCTGTTTGAGCTATAGTTATCGTCACAGTTAAAGACGAAATATTGGCTAATAAACAAATTGAGTGTGGATTTTCTTTCCCCCTTTTGAATTTCCGAACATTTTTATTTTGAACATTAAACATAAAGAAATATTTTACTTCTGCCTTACTAATCAAAATTATGAGAAATATAGGATAATTTTTTATGACAACTGAGATGTTTTTCAAGGAAAAATATAATTAATCTCGCTTTTACTTTCCTCACAATCCTCTTTTTTCTTCTAGATTAAAAATATCCAACTAATAAATATAAAGTAACATTTACTAGCAGAGACAAACATAAATGATGCATGGAGTAAACTATTTTTCCCATACACCCTACATTATACTTTGTTGATAAAAAAAAAAAACAAGCTTTTTAATTTGAGCGTTCTAAGCACTTTTCAATACTGCGCAATGAAAATCTAACCATCTCGTTGCTATGCCATATATTATATTCCACATCCTAATTCCTATCTTCAACACGCTTATTTTAAACTAAACAGCTATGAATAAGACAATAATGGTTACAATTTTATATCCCTCTTGATGTGCTATACTTAGTTTATGTTTACACTTATCGTTTATTTATAATTTTAATTAAAAGAAAATTGTAATATCCTCAAATGCAAATACTGACTGCACCTGGTTTTGCAGAAATCAAACAGTTGCTCTCATAAATTTAATATTAACTGAGACGTTTCTTTTGCTAAGATGTTTCATAAAATTTTTATTCCAGCATTAACGCTAAAAGAGGAAGTTTGGTGTATTGCCAATATTAAAAATTTTAATTTTAGAGCAATCATATACTTTTACCTTCTCGTATACGAAATACATTAAGAGAAAAACTAAATACATTAAGAGAGAGAATTTTATAAAATAACATTTAATGTTTGGAACTAAATTATGAGAACTGTATTCGGCTAAAGGTAACCAAATTTTGTCTACATAATATTCCGATCATAAAAATATGATTTATGCAAAACAAAAAATAAAAGAATTGCTCGAATTTTTAATACTAAATGCTATATGATACTATATAAGCAACTAGTCAAAAGAATTGCGAAAATCAAAAATGACACTATGAATTTTAGTTTGGAATCGTTGATACATGTGATTTGAATCAGCTGACTCCTCAAATGTTCAAGAAAATGCATTCTTTGGATCGCTGTATTAATTCTTAAAACAAAAACTCAATCTTGATTAGTCTGGCCTACAACACTATACGATCCTTCAAAATGGCTATATTACCAACGCGCCTTTGTAAACTACACATTCAATATGTATTACGGTCAAAACTCATAAAGATGGAGATCCGGGAAACACGGTGACTAACTGCAAGGAAGTGTAAATTATCTGCTTATTTATAAAATATTATCTTAACGTTTCAGAATGCTATCATGACTAAATTGTTATGGTATCGTATCACTATACAGAAAGGGAAGAAATAAGCAGATTACAAAGCTAACCTACGCATTTGTTTGTGTCTGCGTGCACATGCATTTAGTATAATCGAAACTCCAATTCCTTTCGCCTATTTCCGAAATCTGAATCTAAGCAAAGTTCACCCATTGAGCCACAGTTTGAGAGATATTGAGAGATATCAAAATGAAATTAGTGATTGCTGTAACAACTCTTTCGAATTGCTAACTAGGTCACAAAATGAGAATTATTGTCAGTATATATATATATATATATATATATATATATATACTGAAGTGCCAGAAAAACTGGTACACTGGTAATATCATGGTAGCTGGTATCAATAACTGGTAATATCATGTAGAGACTTCACGAGCAGGCGCAGAAGTGCCGCAACACGGCGTAGCATGTAATCAACTAATTTGTGAAGATATTAGATAGTTCACACCATGATTCCTGAATAGCAGTCCACAAAGCCATGGGAGTGCAAGGTGGTAGAGGTCTCCTAAGGACAGCAAGTTTCAAAGCATCTCAGATATGCTCGATAATGTTCATGTCAAGGGAATTAAATGGCAAGAGAGGGAACGAAATTCAGAAGAGTGCTCCTCAAGCCACTCGGTAGTTACTGTAGACCTGTAGGGAAGCGCATTTTTCTTTTGGAATTGTCCTTCGGAATGCACACAGAATATTAATGGATGCAGGTGGTCAGAAAGGATGTTAACGTACCGCTGACCTGTCATGGTCGAGTATAGACGCATCAATGGTCCCATTCCATGTCAACTTCATACGTCCCATACCATCACAGAGCCTCCACCAGCTTGAACAGTTCCTTGTAGGCATGAGGAATCCATGGATTCATTGGGTTTTCTCCACACCCGTTCATGGCTATCCGCCCGATACAATTGTAAACTTGACTCATCAGACTAGATAACGTTTTTCTAATCATTAAGAGTCCAATGATGGTGTTGGTGAGCCCAGGCAAAGCGCAGAGCTTTGCTGAGTCAATAATAGTACACGAGATGGTCTGCGGTTTCAAAATCCCATATCATTAGATTGCGTTGCACAATGCGTATGCTGAAACTTGTTGATGAGCCTGCATTCAAATCAACAGCAGTTTAAGGAATTGTTGAATGTCTATCTCATGCAACAATTCTTTTTATTATTACTCTTTTTATTCGATTATCCCGTCCTATCAAGGTCTTTTCCCGGCAACCCCGCTATCAGAGATTTGAAGTTTTACCGGAAACTTGATATTCGCGGTACACCCTTGAAATGGTAGTACGCAAAAATACAAATTTATCTCTACTTCGGAAAGTCTGTACCCCATCTCTCGTGCGCCGATGATAAGTCCCCGTTGAAAATAAGTCCCCGTTAAATCTTAATAACCTGCAAGAATCGATGAAATATAGCCTCCTCAGACAAATGTTGTCTTATATACGCGCTGTCGGCCTCATCGCGTTACGCTGAATAGATGAATACTTCCATTATAAAAAAAACGACCAGCTATACCAGTTTTGGCTCTTAAGTGTGTGTATACACACACACACACACACATACACACATACATATATATATACTGAATTGCAATTATAATAGCTAAATAAATTAAATTTGTGAAATAAAAACTAAAATTGCGCATCTATATTAAATTAATTTTCAAATATAAACAGTGTTTTTCTAAATTGTGTTTTTTCATTTTTCTTTTACTACGACGCAATTAAGAAGAGAAAGTCTATTAAACCCAGTTATTTTTTGCAATTCACAAATAGAATTATTTTTCAATTCTTTTATTAATATGTAAGATAGTCTGGAAGAGAATATTTATGAATTTTGTTTCATGCATTTAGTATTTGACTTTAACTTAAAGCCTTTTATGACAAATAATATTATCTCATTGCAAGTGGAGATTAAATGGCCCGCTTCAATCGTTCACAATCTTCTATACTTTTAAAACAAGTTCAGTTGACACATTGATGTTTCAATAGCTTTTAAAAATCTTTTGTTCATGATTGCCTTTATCAAGTGATTAGAAAAAATAAAGGATAAATTTAGTAAAGCTTTTAATTAATTTTAAAAACTTAAATTCTTTTTAAATTCTTCTTCTGGTACTCTTCCAGAAGAACTTGGACCATTTATTGGACCTGAGGAAAAATTAAAAATATCTTTTAAATTTCTTTTAAGAAATTTTCGAACACCGTAATGCTTATAAATCGGCATATTATCTGTACATTGCATCATTCTCAATACGTGATGTGATTTACTGCTGCAAAAATCATTCGAAACCATCTACAAAGTCTACCCTTTATAACTAGAATTATCAAAATTCGCATGTAGTCACTTCTTGAATAAAAAGTATTAAGTAAAAGTATGTATGTGTGTGTGTGTGTTCACGAAATTTGCGATTATATTAAATCCATTTTTGTATACATACTTACATAATCATATAGCACTGCTATGTAATTATGATAATCAATCAGATCTAAAATATTATTATGCTACGATGTTTCAAACTACAAATTTAAAGTTTCTTTAAATTTTTTTCAAATAAAGATGTTACACTTTTCAATTCAAAAGAGTGCTAATTTTTCATAAAGTATGCGTGAAAAATTGCATATGATGGCACTTGACTAATTCGAAGCTGCCGGGTTCGAAATTTGATTTGTCCATAAATTCAAACTATGAAAAATTGAATCGAAAAACCTGTGGAGAAGCTACGACCTTTTTACAAACGTAACTTAATTTGAGCGCATTGTCTTAAAATATCCTACAAGAATTTTCACATTCACTAAAAAATAAAAGCTTTTTCAGTACCTGAAACATTTAATATTTCCAAATAAAAGTATTTCCTGACTTTAATAGTTGTTTTTAAAATCCAATTCATCTTACAAAAATTACGAATAACCATATAAGTTACGTAAAAAAAGAAATTGCCTTATTTTTTGAAACTTACCTTTGAATTTCCAGAACCTTACATTCTTCAAATATTAATTTGTTTGACTTTCACATTCAAAAATTCAAAAATCAACCTTAAAATGAAGAAATCAATAAAAGAGAAGAATGACTATATAGAACAAAATTTTTATATTTTGAACTTTGACTCAACTGCCACATGGAAAAAGAGAAAAATTACTTTCAAATATTTAAAAAAACTATCGTTTGCAAGTTGTTTAAAAAATTTCAGAAATAATTTTATCATCTTTCTCATTTAATAATTTTATGTTTTCCAAAATATCGTTTGCCACATAAATTTATCCTTAAACTTCTTTTAAAAATTTTTAGATTTGTAATGTTTATAGAGTACCATATATATATACAGCAGAGGCTCAAATAACTTATCTACTAACCCGAATGAAAATCAAAAATCATGCGTTGCAAAAAATTACAATAAATGATAATGCATATTACTCCACAACGCTATTTTAAATTGAAATAATATAAAATGGTAATCATATAGTTGTTTAAAATAGATATTCAGTAAATGCGAACTATAATATTCAAGATAAATCATGATATAGTAAGAAATTTAAAAAATCCATAAATTAATTTATTTAATGCATCATGTAAAGTATAAACGATAAAAGAAAAACACAAATTCGTAAATGCCTTTAAAATTTGAAATTCCTTCAAATGATCAAAAAGAAATAAAAATGAAATCATTTATAAAAAATAATAGATTATTTATTATAAAAAAACAACTTCCAAAATAACTTCATTTTCACAAAAAGAATTCTAACCTAGATTACATACTGTCAGAACACATTTATATTCTCTTAATAAATGCTTACATTCTGATTGGGAAAAAAATTAGTTCTTTTTGTAGAGTTGAAATATAAAATTTAAAATTATTGTCTTCGGCGACAATTAAATATTTTTTGTTATAAGAAACACGAACAGAGATGCAATTCATAATTATGTATTATTACGAGAAATCCAACTTAATATTTCCACAGCAATAAAGATTCTAATCAAGATAAAATGTTAAAGGAAACAGAGAAATAAGTTCTTACACTGAAGTTTTATGTTGAAATATTTCGCTAAAAAGATTAAACACAAAAATTGCAATTGATATTTTATTCATCAGAAAAATGCTGAGCAAATAATTGTTATGTATAACTCTTAGCTCTTTATCTTCAAAATTTACTTTTATAAGGATAATAATAAAATAAATTGATAAAAATTGTTAGCATAAATTTTTTACTTTTTAAGAAAATGGCATAATTTGTGAGTATAAAAGAAAAGAATTCACTTTATTGGCCTTCAAATAGCTGATCAGCTAATTTTATATGTAAAGTGTTGCCAAATTTGACCGACAAATTCAGAAGGGTGATAGGTATCAGGAGGATAAAGAATCACCATACAATATGGGGTCCCAAACGATGGTTAATTGGTGAAAATGCAAAAACAGTTTTACAGTTTCTAACAGTGTCGGAGAACTGTTAGAAACTGTAAAAAATGAATAAAAAAATAACAAATGGTGTTTCAATTAAGAATTTTTTTAAGAGAAAGCACATTTTTAAAAGTTTTGTAACATGCGAATCTAGGGAGTCGTAAATTACTGAAAACGAAAAAATTGTTTAGAACCTATATTTGCAAAAATATTAAAATTTGAGGAAAACTAAAAGCTTGAAAATGTAAGGAGTTTCATATTCTATAATTTGATATAAGCGTGTAGTGTGAGAACTGGGGAGTTTTAAAGAAATTCAAGAAAAACTAAAATGGGAACCAGAAAACATCGCTGCAGCGTCAGTACCGATGTTCGCAGAGAGCGTTGTTAAATTCGAAAGACAAATTCAGAGCAAGGATAAGTGGCTGAAAGATTACCAGAAAGATTACTGCTTAAGTAGATGAAAAATTACCAAAAAACATAGGGTCTCAGGTAACATTTATTCAGTGAAAATCACAAAAATTCACACACGCTATACTTCATTCACAAATAACAAGTCAGATTTCACGAATGTAATTAAAATGTGCTGGTGTTCCATCATGCACTAACCAAATTGTCGGTGTTCCCTTCTGTAAATCCGGAGGAAAGTGCCAGAAGTTAACAATGTACTTTTTACCGCTAAGGCGTTCGGATAGAAGATACGGTTCAAATAGAAGACTCTGCCCAGATGTTCAAATTTCAGTTGTAAGTTCGTGTTGTAAGATGTGGAGATTTTCGAATGACCAAATATTCGCATTGTGCGTGTTGAAGACACCTTATCTTGTAAAGAAGGCTTCATCTGAGAATAAAACTCTAACAGAAAATTGTACATCTTCCTGTGTGGCGGCATCAAGCATCCAGCTTGCGAACTCCATCCGATTTGTGATTTTCATTGAAAAATGTTACCTGAGACCCTATGTTTTCTGGTATTTTTTCAGCTACTTAATGCCTACTATCCTTGCTCTGAATTTGTCTTTCGAATTTGACAACGCTCTTTTCGAACTATACTGATGCCGCAGCGATGTTTTCTGTTTCCCATTTTAGTTTTTCTTGAATATCTTTTAAACTCTCCAGTTCTCACACTACACACTTATATAAAATTATAGAATATAAAATTCCTTATATTTTCAAGCTTCAAGTTTTAATATTTTTGCAAATATGGGTTCTAATCTACTTTTTCGTTTTCAGTAATTTACGACCCCCTAGATCATCAAATCCGTATTTTACAAGCATGAAAAACAAAACTTTTAAGAATGTGCTTTCACTTAAAAAAAAATTCGTAGGTGAAGCACTATTTTTTTATTATTAATTTTTCACAGTTTCCAACAGTTCTCTGACTCTCTATATTTGTGGAATTTTTTCCAATTAAACGTCGTTTCGGACTCCATGTATTATGGTGATTCTTTATCCTCCTCATGCCTACTATCACCCCTCTGAATGTTTCAAATATTATATATATATATATATATATATATATATATATATGATATTTATAGGTTACTTTCTCCTACAAGATTGTATTCAGATTAACTGCGTACATATAATATTTGGAACATGATTATGAACACTGGAAACTTTTTAAACTGTAAAATTTAATAGAAATTTTGTATATTTTTCTGCAATAAATTTCGGAGAAAATTATTTCACAAAAAATTTAAAAACTAGTTTTTAATATTCAAATTCAAATTTTACCTTTTTAAATATAAATTTAATTTCCATGCAATTTTTCCTTCAATTTCAATATTTTTTTCAAAACTAAATAAATTATTAGATGCAGAAGACTTTGAAATAAAAAAGAAACATATAAGGGAAGTTGAAAGTAAATTTATAAATACGCTTTTGATAGGTAACGTTGAGACTTAAAACTATTCTACTTTTATTTTTTGAAAAAATTTTCGGAAACATTGTTTATTACTTTACAAGAAATACTCTAATGTGTGTATTTTGTTTAATATGTACGCGATTAAAAGATTCTTCGCACTAATATATTTACTTGAGTGATAAGACCGTAAAATTAATAAATATATACCAGATCGAAATAATATGATACTCTTCTTAATATTGAAAGAGTTATGCAAAATGCATCATAAAGTTTGAATATACACATAAAATCAATAAAATCGATACGCACAGATCGATGATAACCGATAAAAATTTCTAAAAAGACAATAGGATTAAAAATAAATAAGAAATATCAAGGAATAAATAAATAAGTAAATCTTTCAATTTTTCGTTTAAAAGTCGAACTTATTTTGAGTTTTTGAGATTTGAAAAATTAAGATTTTATTTTTATTGTAAACATGATTTTTGCCCAGGCAACTCATGTCGCAATGATCGTAACAAAACCCAATAAATTTGTAAAGTTTCATTTTCTATTATAAAAAAATTATTCTCAAGGAAAATTGGACGAACTGTTCAGAATTGAAAAGTGTTAACTACGCTATTTTGTTCTCTATGTAGAAAATATTTGCTTCTACCCCTTTGTTACATTAATATGATAAAATTTCCACTGGATGTTATCTGTAAATGACAACGTGCTTTATATATGATGCAAAAAGATTTCAAAACTTAGTTAGATGTAGAGCTGCCAAATTCAAGCCATAGATATTTCCTGGGTGATAAAAAATTTTAAAGAAAAAGAAAAAAGCTTAAAAGTTTAGTAAAAGGCTTTCACAATTTTTTTCAGATTTTTAATTAATTCAAAATTAATCCTAATTTTATCTTTTTGCTTACTTCAGATCATGCAATTGCATAAAAATAATTTTTACACCATATAAAATTTCAAATATCCATCTTTTTATCAATAGCTTTTTTTCGAATTTTAATAAGTTTTTAAACTATCATTAAGTCTATCTTAATCATTTTTAAGTCCATTTTACTATTTCTTTTCATTATTTTCGCAACTGCTTTTATACATAATGATTGTTTCTACGATATTAAAAATCTTATTTAGCACTCTTTATTGTTGCTATATAATTAAGAGCAAATTTCTGAAAATAATATAACTCAAGATGAGGATAATGTCAAGATAACAATTTTAACGTTCTACGGCATTTATGACTAGATATTTGAATCTTCATTAATCTTTTAATAAGGAAAAGCTATTGTTATTGTGTTTATCATAAAATGTCAACTGGCTTCGTGCAAATAAAAGTCATGTAATCTGATTATTACTAAAATAAAAGAAGGGGATAGTCAAAAGATTTTCTCTCTTTTACGGCATTTCCCAAATTACCAAGAAGCAAGGCAATTCTATGAAAAAAAGATGCCTAGTTGTTTTGGAAAATTCCAACAATCAAGGAAAATTTCGGTAGATTCGCAGAATCTGAGCCCTTCACCAGAAAAGTGACTCTGTATAAATCAAAGTAAATGAATATTTGACGCAACCTCTAGTGAATACAGCTGGTAGAGCACCATGATCCAATATTTTATAGTTTCCTTGATATGTTTCACAACATTGCCTTTTATTTCGGGATATTCAGGATGTTTCTTCTTTGATTTTCCTCCCAGTTAAATTCCAATTGCGTTTGTGTCCAATGAAACGTTTTTGAAAAACTAAATTCCCAGTTAAATTTATTAGGATGAAGTATTAACTTTTCTTGTCTCAAATAAAGTTATTTTTTCGTCATATTAATTTTTTTGTTGTTCTTGTTATTCTCCATATGCTGTGTCATGATGATGGAAATAATTACTTTTAGAAACAGTTGTATAGCATCAGTAAGGTCAAGTAAAGGAGTCTATGGCATGCTGCCATTAACACAGAAAAGCTACATGCTACGTTTAAAGCTGGACTAAATTCTTTTAGCAATAGACGTTTGAAGGACTCTTCTTTCGCTTTCCTAATTTCTGAAACCAGATATTTCTTATTGAATTTAATTTAATCTCCTTTTTAAGTGGTTTTCAGGGACATATAATTTGATGGAAAGGAAATTTAAAAAAAATTAAATTGTTGGTGATAATTTAGAGATCTAATTTGGCATATCCGGTTTAAGAAAATTTACATGTTAATTTTAAGGAAGATTGTAAACAAACAAGGTTAAAAAATTTTTCAACGCATTCTAAATATCCATGTAAAAAAGTTTGGCAAGCTTTAAGGCAGATACCTTCTTTACTTATTTAATAATGGCCCTGATTACATTCTTTAATTAAAAAATGCACTTGATAACCCGTCAAGAATCCAATCTTCATCAATGACTATATCCAGTAAAAAAAATACCAAAATCTTTTTTTGTACAACAAATACAATTTCATTAAATTTACAATGCTGATAAATTTTATAATACAGTTCATATAACAATTCCCCTCGTTGGCACTCACTCTCCGCTTATATAAAAAACAAAGCGCTGCTAACCGAGCTAACATTGGTATGTTAAATCTCTCCCAACTTCATATTCATTTTATTCTATATATACGAAGTATTATTAAACATCAAATTGAGATAGATGCTTAATGCATGATGTTCACTTGTTCTGTTAATTATCAGTATAAACTTTTCTAATTTACAGAAAACATCACATTTACATGGAAAGGCAAAGTTGCATGTCATTTTCACGATCTCATTTTTTATATAAAATGTCCAGTTGAATCCCACTTTTAAACGATACACTGCATTTACTCATTATGTATAAGTAATACAACAGCATGTTAAGTGGATTAAAACATGCTAATAAGAAATTAAAGAATAGTCAATATAATTTTCCAATATATTGGAAACATCATTTTTTTTATCTAAGTAAGCTTTGTTAATAGTTCCACACAAAAAATTGTAAAAACAATAAAAGGTAAAAACCCATAATCAAATCACCAAAGAATGCTTAAAATTAAACATGATCTTAATTGTTTTTTTATCTTTCGGCAACAGGAAAAAAATCATTCGATTAAAAATTTGCTGAAATTAGAAAAATACATTAAATTTCATAGAAACAATGAAAAATGTTTCCTCGTATTGCATAATAAATGTGGTTAAAAAACTGTTGAAAATAAAGATAAAATTATACAAAAGCTAAATTGGTATGCTTTGAAAGGTAACTCTTTAAATATTTAAGTGGAATAAGCTTTATTTATACATTCAAAGGAAATCTGTCTACCTTACTGCTTAAATTTAAGTTTTTACGATAAAAATGAAGCGAAGAAAGCTAGATAGATAAAATTTCGTTCACAGATTTAACATCTAAAGTGTAAATAGCTATTAGATTTGAAACAAAGTTCGTTAAATGGCTGACCGCTTGTTGGCTTCATAAGCTAGTAAATGCGATAACACAAAAACCCAATGACTTAAATATTTGAAATTTGGCATGTGATTCTGTAACAGAAATTGTAATTTTTTGTCAAATTTTAATTTTAATTTCTCAGGGAAAAGACGTTTAAAACGCTTATTCGTTGTTCTGGTTATTGTGTAATAACTGACATCCCAAAGATTAATTTCCAAAAAATTGTTAAATTTCTCACAATATTAGGTTATTTTTATAATAATTGTTCGCCAACAGAATGTGGTAATAATATATATTTATTATATATTATAAAGAGAAAATAGGTTTGAGGAAACTACACCCTTAAGCTAAAAATAAAGACCTTGTTTTGACAATTAAGCAAGAATTGCTGAATGTACTTCTAATTCTCCAGGAATACCTAGTCAAGAGTAGGTGCAACTGATATTATATGTGGTTTGAGAAATTGAAATTATAAGCGGATATATATTTTAATCAAGTTTCGTAAAAGAAACAATAATCAAATTCTTAATATTTTCCTTATTTCTCCAAAAACAACAAGTTGATTGTACTATTTCCTTTTATACTCTGTACCGCGTATATATTTCAATAAATTTGTTATTTTCTCCTTATATTTATATTTTTCAGGATTTTTGTTATATTTTATATTAGGCTGCCTTTAACAAACAGCAAGTTCACCAGGATTAATGGATGGCTAAGCAAACTAAATAAATGTTTTATGTAAATTGGTCTTAATGGCTTTCTCAACAAAATATTTCTAACTTCCTTTGCATTCACGTTCATTTATTGTTTGAGAAACTTACACCATCCCGTTCATTGTGTCACGCACCCCCTAAACATTTTTTTTTTTTTTTTGCCACAATAACTAAAATTTGAATTTCGATTTGAAATAGAAATTATTAAACTTCAAACTAATATAGTACAATTCTCTCAGTAATATTCAATAATTCAGTAATATTCTCGTGGAAATTAAACATATTCATTAGAAATAATAATAAAAAGTGGAATCGTTTAGCACTGAATGTGACTACAGAATATATTTTATAATTGGCATTACATTTTCAGAAGATATTCTACGAAAATTTTCCTGACTCAACTAAACTTCAATGTACTTAAGTAAAATCACAATTTCCAAGCTATAAAAACAATTGTATATTTTTGTACATGAAAGTATAATAACAACATTTTTGTTGGACATTTGGAAAAGATCCATACAGAAATTTATTTCGGATCTGAATTTTTATGGTGTCCTTGTGTTTTTCCAATTCCGCGCCATGATCTCATGTAAACAAACTAATTCGAACCCAACCTTTTTTTTTTTTTTTGCAAGTTTTGTGATTTGTGGTTGGCAGCAACTGCAGTGCAAATTTGGCTACTATTTGAGTTTAGTTTAGTTTAGTTATATTAACGTCCCGTTTGAAGCAACACTAGGGCTATTTTGGGACGGACCTCGTAATTTTGAACCGCAGTCAGATGACGGGCTACTATTTGAACTCGCCTCGTGTAAGTGTTTTTAGACGGAATATGAGAGGTGGTTTAAGGTCTTCGGTCGAGGCGGAAGAGAAGTTAGCTGTGTGCAACTGGTTTGTTGCTTCACCATTTTAAGATGTTTTTTTTTCTGTTCGTTTAAATGTTAGACAGAAAGGATGAATGGTTCGAATCTCTGGACCAAAATTTGGTAATGTTAATTTGAACATTTATCATTGTTAATTTGAGCATTTTAACATTTATCGTATTATTTTAATTGCTCCAGCAATGAGCACATTGACTTTATAATCAATAAAAGTTATTTTGAGGAAACTGCTTTCAACTTTATGCCACCTCGACATAAAATTTCACTGCCAACTTTGCTAAAATTTGGGTTAGTTTACTCAAAGGAATAACAATTTTAAATATGGAAATTTTTTATAGAGCTAATTGCAAGTACAGCAAAATTTCAAGCATTTTATTTAAAACTTTCTTTAAATAAAAATAGACTCAACGTGAAAAAGTGATTCGAATTTTTATCATCAACAATGAAAGAAAATCCTGGCATATTTGTAGAAACAATGAAAACTATTTAAGATTAATAACAAAAATGAAAACTTAAAAATAGATTTTTAAATTAATTAAAAACAGACAAAACATTATACTACAATTGAATTATAACATTCTAAAGATATTTAAGATGGTGTGGTGTTTCACTACAATATTTTCGGCAGTTATTGTAGAAAGACGTCAAAATTCTGCTATTTTTTAACTAATTAAAATTTTTAAAAATCATTGCGAAGTGCATATTTCCCTCCTCCAATGTATATCTGTGCCAAATTTGTTAGTTAAAACTAATGGTTTGTCTTGTAGAAGGTCAACACACACACGCTTATTATTAGTCGTACATTGGTTATATACTTTATTAGTAGTATATTCTCATCTTTTATTAATAGAGACATATATTTATACCTTTATTAATCTAAATCTGTTATACATTATTTACAAAGTATCTTTGTACCTTATTTATGCACAGCGGTATATAAATAATGCTCCGATTTAAAGGAAGTTTTATGTATTATAAGTTTTTTCAACTCTCATCCCCACCTCTTCTCTCTTTTACACTTAACTCGCTATGCTATTCTTAAAATTACATTAATTTGAGAGCCTCTTGCAAAAATTCAAAAACATCAATGTGAAAGTAATCTATTGTTTCACCATTGTGTATGCAGGGCTTTACAAATTCATGTTTAAAAATATTTTCCTCTTAATTTGTGTTCAACATAATAGAGAAAAAATAATGCTAAATTGTAGATTAGTCTTAAAATTTGCATAATTAATTCAATATTTAATAATTATACCGAGAAAATAAAAACAAATCTTATTTTATATTTAAGAATTTATTTTTTAAATTGAATGGAATAAAAGACATCAATGTGTCATAAAACAGATCAAACACATTTTTTGTGCGTTTTGGCGACAATATGCACATAGGTATTAAAATAATTCCATAAGCTATGAACAAATGCAAAGTGTCATGTACATTCTGAGGATAAAAATTTGTGATGGGAAAAGAAAGTATGTATGCTTCATATCATATAATGAATAGTATGTATGGCAGTTATAATCCGATGTATTATTTCTGGTGATTGCATCCCATTTTTTCAACAATCACATGCACATGGTGATGAATAAAATATTAACAGATATGTTTCTCTCATTTCTGATATAGTTTACTCAGTATGTATTAAAACGCATTATTTAACACTTTCAACTCTACCGACGAGATATCTCATCTTTCAGACACTTCCAATTACAGCTTTCTATAAACTAGAATTTGTCTCTTATACCAGTGTGAAAAAAGTAAAGGTATTCTTCAGATACGTATTAGAAAGTTCAACCTATCTAAACTGGTATAAGAGACAAATTTTAGCCCACAGAAATCTGTAATTGGAAGTATCTGAAAGACGAGATATCTCGTCTGTCTTAAGTTTGAATAAAAATTTAGGATTATAATAATTTCATTGAGTCATCATCTAGTGATAAACCGGCCTATGGATTTATGGACGAGCCTATGGCCCGTTTATCATTAGACTGATGCTTTCTCAGTGCTATTCAGTCTCAAATTTTTAGAGCAACTAGAGTTATCGTCTGTTGAAATTGAACGCATTCGCTGCTATGATATTTTGAAAATTAATATTACTAACAAAAATATTCTGAGTTCTATGAAATTTTCCCGTTCTTATTTTTATAATACAAAAACATCCCAAATCCGCAATTCTTTCGCTCTTTTTTTTGTTGCTGTTGTTGTTTTTGTTTGTTTTTTAAAGTTGAATATATCAATATATATAAATTTAACATTTTTTTCAATTATTGAATGAAGGAAAGAAAAATTCAAAAAATTATGTCATCTATCTTCGAATATTGTATATAAAGTATTATTGTGAATTTGTGTGTGAATGTAATGTGTGCACATTTTGTTGGTTATTAAATTACATTCACCAAATTAACGACTTAATTATCCTTTTAGAGCGAGGAAGTCCAAATATGGGAAAATTTCATTCGAGTTTAATGGTGTAATATTCTTGTAGGGATGCTTCAAACTCGAACCTGTTTTTTGCTAATGCACCTAATTTTCCACTAATTAAAATTTAATCTTATAATCGGAGATAATCAATTAATTAATCGGAACAGGTGTATGCTTTTTTTGCCATCTCTTTGAATATTATGAATGAAGAGAAAATAACAAATTATGCAATATAAGTGTTGAGTAGTTAAAGTTTCATATATGCATAATCATGGTATTTAAAAAAAACAATATTTTAGGTACTTGTATTCATGAATGTGTAAGAGAGGGAAAAAGCACGGTATATACGAAATTGGCGATTCCTGTTTCTTCCAATATTTCAATTCCAAATCTTTCTGCTTGTTCTTTGTTATAGTTCATTTTTCATTCAATTTCTTTCAATATTTGAAAGATTAGATAAATAATTTAATTAAAAATATATATTTAACAGAAGTCATATATCTTAAAAGTAGTTCTAACATTTTAAAGTAATTAATAACTACTATTTGTAGGTTTTTAGTAATTTTGTGATGCTCTTTTTCATGACATTGCTAATAATGTTGTTTATTTTTCTTCAATTCACTACAAATTCAGTCTTAGAAAAATCATTTAGGAATAGTTCGAATCCAAAAATTCATATTCAACATTATTTTTATAATTATCTTACTTTATGCATGAATGCATTTTAGAGCATATATTATCTGTTGAGCATATATTATCTTATTTTGACAACTAAACACTACAGTTTTCTTTCCGTTCTATAACATTTAATTAATTATCCTCCATTGGAATCGAAGTTGTTCTGAGGAAATCGTTCTACCGTATGTTCCGTAAAAGAATTTTTCGTCTGTTTTCAAATAGCTTTCTATTTCTTCAGCTGACAGAAGTAAAATAGAAATTTAAGAAAGCACCGTACAATAGGAGAAAAACTAACGGGGCAAATCGTTATTTTCTTCCAAGAATTCATGTAGAATGTCAACGAAATAGTGCAAGTACATTTCGATTCGCTTTAGGAAAGAAAGAGAAACCTTACTGTTTCTTAGTAAAGACAAATCCATTAGTAGAGAGTAAGATAGAGGCACTATAAAAAATAATCAAAATATTTAAGTTTTTTTAAGTAAATTAGCTGTTTATACAATAAATTAAGTCCACATATTGACGTATATATTTGAATAGAATATGATATTAAACGAAAATATTTAGTTGAACAATGTGAATGTATTTTGCATTTCCATACAGAATATCTTAGTTTTCTTTTATTATTATTATTATTAAATATAAAACTATATTTAACATATAAATATCATTAAAAATCAAATTAAGCGTTATTCTCATCATACAACAAGTCCTCACAAACAGATGTTAATAACCATTTTCAAAATGCAAAATGATGGTTAAGGATGATACACGCAGGATAATTTAAGTTGGATACCAAAGCAAGTATAAATCTTTAAAGAAAGTAAAAGTTATGTGCAATGAGCAATTGTTGTATGCACAAGCTATATGGTATTGGAGCATTGAATTGTTTTTGCTTTTAGGACTTTTGTTAAATAGAACAGAAAAAGGAAACGTTGCAATCAGATTCTATGACTGCTAGAGATGGTTTTTGTCAAAGAATTAAGCATGAAAGTTGTTTGAAATTGATACTTTAAAATTTACTCACCTATTGTCGAGACGACAGTCCCCACGAAGTAAAAGGCACCTGGATAGTCCCAACGGGGTCTCTTCTGTATGATCCCCGATGCAGATGCATTGCCATACTCCCACAGCAACACTTCTACATCTGCTGGGTCTACTGTACCATTATACTTTTCCATGAACCACCTGTAGATCTCCCAGTAGCGTTTGCGATCGTCCGTCTCGTTCTGATGCTCCAGCCACTGGAACAGCCAGGCACCGGCTGCCATATATATCAGCATCACCACCCCCAGCAACAGGAACCGGGTGTTGTCTTCATGCAAGTGCAGAACACGACAGCAACCCTTACCCCTGGTCATAGAGCCAGGTCATGCAGTTACCACTATCTTGCTGCAATACAATAACTACTCCTCCAGGTGGCAGTTTTAATCTTCAAATAGATTTCGATATCCAAAACAGCAGAGTTTATTCGATGGGCTGTATTAAAGAGTGCAAAGTTGACTTACACTTGAATAAAAGTAAATGGTATAATGAATGATACCTGATGAGATTATTTCGAAATAATTCTCTCACTATTGGAATAAAATAATATGGTTCTTCAAATGACAGTAATAAAACGTATGTTATAATAGTTTCATGAGAATTCGGTTTCTAAGTTGAAATAATTTTAAACTAAAAGAAAATTGTTGATTCATATTATCAAAACGATAACACTGAAAGAACATTCAATTCGTTGATTATAATAATCTCTTTCTCTTGATGTAAAAGTTTTGCTGGTATTACAGAAAACTAAATCTATTCTTACTACTTGAGATGAACTTTTTCAAGTGCATTGAATGTTCTCGTATTTACTGACACTGCTAGGGTAAAGTTAGGGTAACCAACTTTTTTTATTAGCTTGCTTCCAGAAGTCAATTGTTATTTTTTAATGAAATTATCTAGTTTATTACAGATATAAAGAATTCAGTTGCAACGACATGCACAATGATGCAGTTAACCAATATCTTTTAAATACAAGGTACAATTGTACAATTTGTTATCTAAAACATAAGGCGCAACATGACACTAACTGAACACTGTATCGGATGATAAAACTGAATTTCAAGATCTTGTAAAACTTCAGAATCAAATGCTTCTTATGATAATACACTCTATTTAATACTTATTATTACACTGCAACTCGTACTTTAAATCATAATTCAATAACCATATGAATTTCGTACCTCACTAGCAGATTTTTGAAGCGTGTTGACACTAGGAAAAGGTCTTGAAATTAATTTCAGCTGTAGATTTCACTTTTCTTGGCTATGTTTTGCACTTCATTTAGTAATTATTTCTCCTATAGGAGTGTTTAAACACTTTGAAATGTTAGCACTACTAAATGCGTCCTTAATGAATGCTTCAGTTAATGAATTTTATAGAAATAAATTCAATAACTGAAATCAAAAGGTTATAAATTGAAATACATCAAATTGAAAATTTGTCTTCATCAAATTCCTTTTGTTTATATGTCAAACACTGAATTTTCGCTTGCTTTCGTTTCAAATTATTTCATCATTACAAACAATGTACTCATCATATAAATAATTTCAATATTCACTGACGTCTTTGACTCATGAAGCATTTGTACAATTCAAAGAAAAAAAGCAACATAAATGAGTCTTCAATCTTAAACCTACGCACAACAATAAGAAATTTTTATTATCTAAACTGTTCATTTATTGTCTACAAAAATTCTAACATGGATTTAATTTTTGAATCGAAAAAACTGTAGTTTGGCAAAATTCTAATTTTTTTAATGACTTAGAATACTGTATCAATGAAACTCTAGTCTATAAAATAATGAGAACCTTCTACTTTAGTTACGGGTAAGATGAATTTATAAATTCTTTTTAATAATTTTAATCAAGGATTAGATACAATTAATGTTTTCTATCCTTTGAGGTATTTTACATTATAAAACGTAATCTGTTGAAAGAGGAAAGAATGCTGAAATAATAATTCTTCTTTTTTAATGTATAAAAGTTGTACTTTTTTACTCTATTCTTACTATTATCTTGCCTTTTAGAGATAACAATATTTTTCAGAACATTTTATTCTCTCTGGAATAAATACTGAACGATAGTCATACGTTTTATTTTTCTATTTTTTAATCATTTACTGCCATTAATTGAATTTCCTTATAAATAAATTTACTAATATTGAAATAAAATAAATGAAAGTAAACAAGAAATAAATTTTATAAACTCTTATTGTTATTTTAATATATTTAAAAATATATTTTCAAACAGTTGTGTCATATGAACTTTACTCTAGAATATGTCCTAAAATCTTTAGCAAATCTTATAAGAGTCTATTTCATTTTAGTCTATTGTACACAAAATATAATGTTAAACTGTTATACAAACTATTTTAAGCTCTCCATTATTCTCTACTTTTACAAAGCTTAATGACAGTTTTGACAGCTAAGATTTTGATGGAAGCTACATTCTTAAAATTACTGTACAAAATGTAACTGTAAGTATTTTATAAAAGATTAAGTTAACATTCCTTAAGACTCATCAATACTTATTTTTTGCAATAATAGAGCTGAAAATAAAGATATTTAAATGCTGCTTTTTTATTAATATTTAATATTTTATATGGTTTCTCAGTGTGCTTATTTAACACTCTTTGCTTAAAATATAAATTTATTTTCAACAGTTCTTATATTAGTTTTCAAAAACTACCAACACTTATCTGTTTCACTCGATATATTTCAAGAATACTATTTCATATATTTAAATGAAAGTTAATATCTCATTATGAAGCATAGATAAAAAATATTTTATTTATGCTATATATATAAATAGGAGTTTATAAACTATTAATTAGATTCTCATTTTCGAGAAAAATCGAAAATATAGTTTTTCGTAAACTATGTTTAATTTATTTGTGCATACATTTCGTAGTTATTTTGGTATATTTTGCTCATATAAATATTGCTTTCCTTTCCTTAAAAATCAACGAATTGCAATAACTTATAAATGTAGTATCTCATATTCTTATTATTACATTATTTAATCTTCGTACAAGGCACAATAGTTAACAGAAATATTAAATGCAAAATAGATCGTTGATTTTGTCGAACTAACTTTTAGCTGCTTAATTTTAATATCTTAAATTTTTCATCTGAAATCTATACTCACAAATGGTCCAAAATGTAAACTTCTGTTCTTTCTGATGATAAACTAATACGGCAATTCATGGAACTTTCTCCGATTCACTTCTGAATTATATGAATTGCTGAAAGTTTTCATCACTAAATGAATCAATCAAGGAAATGGAAATGTTGTTAGAATTCTGGAAACAGTGATCAAATACTGGCTTTCAGCCAGTTTTCATAACATTCATTGAATTGCTGTACATCTTTTGGAAGATATTGTTCATTAACATAAAGGCTATTTTAAAATGTTGAGAAAGTTCTACTGTTTACATCATAAAATGTTATGAATTATTTTAAATACATAACTTTCTCTTCTCTGTTATTTAAAGCTTGGTTTTAATTTGGTGAAGAACCAAATTTCACAACAGTTCCTGAAATATAAACGTTGATTTGAAGTATGCAGTATATTTAAAAATAGAATAAATTAAGTATTACATATTTTTCATTCATTAAGGGGTTGAGAAATTTTCGAAAATTTCATTATTATTAGTATTCGAAAAGAATTATTTAAAACATACTATAAACAATGCTCACATAATTAAATAAATTCAGTTTTTCCCAAACTGGCAATTCTATGTATAAAGGAATAAGAGTGTTTTGTTATGTTGAAAAAGTCGAACTTGTTTTTCACTTCAGATGAAGAATAGATTCGAAAATAAATAAACAATTATTTTTTTTAAATCCTCAATTAATTATCACTTAAAATTCAAATTCCGTAAGTTACAATTCAGAGCTTTTGAAATCATCGAACAAGATCTTCACTAAAAATAGCGTTCCATATCCAAAGCCAGAATGTTTTCTCAAACGATATAATTGCATCACGAAATCATCTTTCAAGAGCAGACGATTATTTTTCCTTTTTTTAACCAGAACTCGACGAAATATGATCGTTAATCTCTAAATAGTTGTCCAGTTTATTCCTTACAGGACTCGCTCGTCAATCTTAAAGGAATAAATTCCTCCGCTGCAACACGTGTGGCTGTTGTTGTGGCCTCTGTCACCATAGCAACGGGATGAATCCTTGCTTCCGTCGCCTTCGCTCTCTGTTCTCTGACTGGAGCCATCCCATCGACACGCGCTCACTAAGAGGGGCCTCAGGAGAGACACCTGGTGCAGTATTTACATTATTCGTCTCAATAACGCAGAGAATCGTTTATCGGCAGACGACTGATAGAGACAGCGACTAAGAGAGTATCGTTTGCAGCGCTGGGATTCGTTGAGATAAAAAAAGAAATAAAGAGATGACTAGAGTTTATCGGCTTCGATGAAACGGTCTTTTGCTGCTACAAAATTAGAATTTTTCACCTCATTCTATTATAAAAATTACGAAATGTAGTAAATTTTAGCATTTGTTTTTGTTTTGTATTTTTAAAAACTTAAGTATTTTTAAGTTAATTACATTTTACTAAAGTAAGAATATTCGTATTAACGTTCGTCGAAATTAATGACTGATAACGATTGCGATTAAATGTTTCTTTTAACTTGGTCTTAATGGCTTTCCAAGCGAAATATTTTTAAACATCAAATTTTAAAAAGCATACAGCTTATAACATTTTAAAAGCACTGTATCGTTCTGCTCCTATATATTTCTCTAAGGACATGAAATCATATAAAAAAGGAACAATTTTTTTTTCTTTAAAAAGTTTTTCACAAATACTTGGCTTTAAAATTAAATTTTTATTGCAAATATTACAAAATTTTAAAAGTTTTTATTAAAAGTCCCTTTATACTGAAGGCTATTCATTATGGAAAAATAAAGCGATCTTCATATCTTGATCATTAGAAATGTAAAAAATCTGGAATGAAATTATTTTGAATGAAATGATACTATCTTAGATTTCCGTCAACAATGAAATATATTCTTTTAAAATACACGTTTTTAAGTATTTATTAAAAATTCAAAAAATATTATAAGAAAAAATATTGGTATCATTTAGAAGACAAAATTTCGTTTAGTTTTTAATTAAAAAACATTTAAAAGAGATCGTTTCGTTGCTGATTTAATGGATATATCCTTCACACTGATTTTTTATAATCTGCTTCTATATTCAAGTTAACTTCTAATTAACAAACAGGAATTTTGTCCCCCGACTTTCTTACTAAATTCAAAGTAGCGAAGGAAATTAAACATGAATCCTGCGCGTCTTCCTTTCAATCTGCTGGACCTATAATACGACATACATCTATAATATTTTCGATAAGACTACATTCCATATTTCATTTGTATAAATCCTTGCATTCTTACTTTCTCATATACGAAATATGCAATGGAAAAGTATTCAGTAAATAATTTGAACTCGAGATTTTAACGTATCTCTGTTTCAAGCTTCCCAACATGCATATTTTTGGAATTATTTTCGAACACGATAACTCAAAAACACTTTGAGATAAATGGATAAATTTCGCATGCATTTTACACCAAATGAGTAAATTTCTATTAAATTCTGAGAGAAATCTTTTTAAAGGAAGTCTTTGTATCCAGATATCCGAGTACAACCGAACACGATGGTTACAAAATTTAAGCAACTAGACCGGTGAAATTTGGTATACAGATTTAATTTAAATTATATCCTTTCTTATTAAATTTTGATCCAAATCTGCCAAAGGGTTGACAATCTATCGTTGTACTTTCTCATACATGACAAATTCAATACTTCAAGAACGCAATGATTTAAATAAATGAAATTTGGTATGTGATCTTGTGACTACAATTGTAGTTTCATGCCAAATATTGGTTTCAATTAGTCGGGAAATATATAACTGATTTTCTAGTGCTTGTGTATTAACCGCAAACCAATGATTAATCGTTAAAGATCGCATGTTAGAGGTAGAAAAGATGCTCTCTGAAGACTGGTATTTCGCAACTGCTGCTTGACAATGCCTTGCAATTAAAACATAAATATCAGTTTTCTTTTCAACGAGGAAACAATTCTCGTAGTTGGGATTCTACAAACAAAACTCCAAGCACTCGTAGCTGTCATGGCTTTGCCGATGGTCCACAATTTTAGGCAGAGGGAGAGAGAATTTCATTTTTATTGGAGGATATGCAAAAAGAAAATAACTGGCTATTTTCTCTCATAAGAAGAGTGCACAGAGAAAGTCTTATAACTGGGGGGTCTGAAAATTTGACCTTTACGATTTGAAGAATCTCAAGGTTCAGATTTCCTTGCAAAACAAACTTATATTTGTTTGTCTGTCTGTCTGTGAATATGATAACTCAAAAATGCTTTAAGTCAGTCAAACTAAATTTGGTATATAATCTTTATGCTAAATTAGAGATATCAGTTTTTGGACAAAAATTATTCAAAAGAAATCAGTTCCTCGGTCCACATCCATATGAATACAATAATAAAGCTGCGAAATGTTCCTCCTTTCGACTTTTTCAGATGCTTAATATAGTGGTGTCTTTTTACTTCTTCCGACAAGAGCTCATTGTTTAGCTCTAAGTGTTTTTGTCATCGTGTTCTCAGAAATATTGATTTAATTCCAAAAATGTCTTTCTCTGACACGGAGAGGCTTAATTGTGGCAATTTGTCAAAATCTCGACGTTTAAATTTTGATGTTTACAATATTTTCTATACCTATATGTTAATCACAAGCAAGTAGATAAGAATGCGTGGACTCCCCGAGACTTTCTGCTTTTTCTCTAATAAAGATTACAATTCGTTCATCTCTTTCCGACATAAAATTGTAAAATTAGGACAGGTTTTGTTTATTTACATTTTAATTTCAGTTTTATAATATGTAATTTTGTTACAGAATAATTATTTACTTTCTAGCATAGTGGATCTCTGATAAAAATTCTGCAAAACTATGTAACCCCTATAATAATACAGTACAAGTATATTTTCAAGTTTGCATAACTAATTATTCGCTTATTTTTATTTTTATTGTTATTCCATATATAAAACTCTATCTTGATGGTGAATTTGAGAAAAATGTATCTTAAGATTCCATAACACTTATAATCTATACTTATATAAAGGTGTGTGTGTGTGTGTGTGTGTGTGTGTGTGTGTGTGTGTGTGTGTG
>JAPMOR010064452.1:454534-513896 GCA_026543865.1 Argiope aurantia | reverse complement strand
TGTGTGTGTGTGTGTGTGTGTGTGTGTGTGTGTGTGTGTGTGTGTGTTGGTGCTCGTGCTCTACAAGCCAGACCATTGGACCTACAGCTACCAAATTTGGTACATGTATACCTTGGAGTGCAGCTGGTGTCTCTTCTTTTGAATTTTTAATTAGAATTTTAATTATTAATTAAAAACTAACTTTCCCGTCAAAAAAAAATCTTTTCATTTTCCCCACCACCAAAGGAGTAAGGTTTCAGTTTTTTTCCCTACGCTTATGAGGCTAGGCTTAATATTTTTCGGATGATTATTTCAAATGATTCTGTTTATTTTATTAATGTTTGATGCATTTAAAATTAAACATTGTTGATTAATCGATCTTTCAGATTCATTCTGAAGTACTTTTGAATTAAAATAAAACCGAATAAAGGAAATTAGAAATTTCTAATTTGCATAGCGTTACAACAATTGGCGCAGAAAAATTCAAGCATTTCCTTACCATAACTGGCGTTGAAAATTCACGCATGCGCATTGTGTTCTGATTGTTGACAACTAGTATTAACGGATGCGGACTTGATTTAAATTATTTTTTGGTTAGTTGTATGCTTTTGTAATTAAATTGTATTTATGTTAGTTATATATTTTTTGCATATGCTTATAGTACATCGTTTTTTAAGTAGTTTTTTTAATCTGTTTTCGACCGATTATTTTAAACGATTCTGTTCATTTTCTTAGAGTGTGATGCATTTAAAATTAAACATTGTTAATTAATCAATCTGCTCATGATTAATCAGAGAAAATATTGTTGACAACTTCTTGAGATATTACATAAATTAAGAAAGATATTCTTTGGTGCCCATAAAGTTTAAACGCTCAGTGACTCCGTTTTCAGTAATCATATTATAAAAATAATTGCTTTGATTCAATTAAAAATATTATTATATTAATTGCATATTAACCCTTTCCACTTTAATTTAAGGCATAAATTCTACGGGAGCTAACAGAAAATTAGAGAGAGTTAATTATATGTCTATCAAAATTTGAAGTTTTAAAATACTTTGATGAAGAAGCTATTAAAGTAGGAATTGCATAAAATATTTAATTGTTAAAAGTTTAACGAACATTAAGATTTTCGAACCGGCTGGTCGCCAAAGGCGGCTAGTAATGAATAAGTAAAAAATATTAGAAACTGAAAAGAAGAAAATATCAAAACAAAAATAATCTGGTGGTCAAAGCAAACATCTCAAAAGTGTGTGGTGTTGAAAATAGTTTGATGGCAAAGAAATTTCCAAAACTTTTAATAAAATGGAGATATATTATGCATGTGATAAAAGAATATTTTAATGAACAGCTCTCGTTTTAAAGATTTACTCTCATATTTTACTTTAGTTTTCAGATTTTGCTTCAAAAAATAATTTCCGTCCTTTCCAACATTCTGAAAAAATTTATCTATCTTTTGCTTTTTGTACTTTTAAAATTTTTCACTTAAATATAGACGAATTACAATTTTCAGAAAATATTTCATCCTTACATCACAGATGAATACAAATACAGGATATAAACCAACGAAAAATATTCTTTTTATAAAATAAACTTAAAACATTTTGCGCAACAACAGGAGCGAACAAATTGGACAGAAATGAAACTGTAGCAGTGAAATATTTTTAGTTTTAAAAAAATATAAAGGGGCTTTAAGCAGTAATATGCACCGAAGTTAATTAGGAAAACAAGAGCATTTCGAATAAAAAAATTAATTTTTTTTAAATCTTTTCTTAATGAACTCTTGTTAACCAAAAAATAATTTTTTATTGCCTCTGTTTGTTATAGAGCCAACAATCTACCTTTGGGAATTTTGAACAATTTTTTTCGCCATGCATGTTGTAAATCATAGATAGTATGCATATAAATGTTTTTATTTATTAAAAAACATTACAAGTTTGTTTGTTTTTTAATTTTAGCTTTATATTTTCGTAATTTAATTATTAAATTATGAGAGTAAAATACAGTACAAAATATATTAACCCCTTAACTGTCGTACCTAAGTGTTAAATGGACTTCGAATAATGGCTTCTCAAACACGTAAGCTAAAATTAAATCATTCAAAGATCCCAATACATAATCCACCAATTTCTGAGTATTCTATAGAATTTTATCTAAATCAATAATACAACACATTCCCAAAATATAAGTTGTCATCTTATTAAACAATAAAAATACTCAAGACTGTAAATGAGCTAAAGATCCTATGGACATTATTTTATATGTTAGAGCATCAAATCTAAAAATCTACTTAAAAATCCTCCTTCCTTTTGAAAGACTTTTTTCTACTGAAACCAATTATGATGAAATTATCTTCCAAACTCTCTCCATAGTCCTACCAAGCTGCCAGCAGAATAAAAATAATAAAAAAAATCAACATTTATAGGCTAAATCTCCATAAGTATTTAATGAGCGACCTACTTGAAGATAGCTATCTGATATATACATTCAGTGAGCCCTGGAAAATATTAATGGGATTTTTTTTCGCTCCCCTGGGTAGAAAGGTTGTAATGATAAATAACTTGTAAGAAAAGGGGTAGCTGGCGCCAAGAGACTTTCAAGATCCACGGGTGGCAACGGCATACTGGAGAGTTTTAAGCTCCCAAAATTGGGAAATAGATTAAATTGTCCTTTCCTAGTTGGCACATTTGAAAGGGGTAGAAAAATTCCGTTTGCTTCCTAGTTTTTGCACTTTTCAATAATCTATAAAAATACAAGTGAGCCGCGTGAATGGTTTTTGCTATGTATAAATTCAAACTACGGACTTGATTTTGTTCAAATATACTAGGAATCATGAGAAAGGTTTCAATAAAAGTTTGAACAACTGATTAATTGAGCCATCTGACTAAAACTAATTACATTAATTCCATGTTCAAGAAAAAAATTATTTTATGCTATCTGTTTTATTCCCATTTAACAAATTAATCAATTTGTTAAATGGGAATAAAACGAATTTATTCAGTTTCAATTAAATCTATGTAACGAAAATTTATGCTCCTGGTTCTCTTTATATAAAGCTAATTGTGACATATATTATAGACATATTATTTTATAGCTGTACACTTATTCTGATCATTGTATAAATATATCATCCTAATGTTATACGATATTAAATTCCACGATATCGTAGAACGATTACAAACTTATATGTCCGATTGCATTTATCTTCTAAGATTTTTTATGTTGCAAATTCCCTTTCTTTGCTCACTTATCACTTTAAGCCGCTTTTGAAGACTAATTGGTTCACGAGATTCATGGTTATTAAACATTTTAATTAATTATTTTTTGTGACGGGTTTAAGGCACTTTTCAATGAAATATTTTAAACTCAAATTTTTATAGACATAAAATAACATTTTAGAAACTTTATGTAATTATATTCATAATACTATGTATTTCCCTTATTTTCTATCTATATCTTTATACATCCAATTATATTATAGGAAAAAGCAGCTGTATTTAAAGATGGACATATTTTAAAAATTTCCTCATTGTTCAGTTTTGAGGTGGAGCCTTAAGGATAAGTGCAACAAAATTCAATTTTATTAAAAGCATGCCTTGTATTGTAGCTTATTCAATTTGGAAAAATAAGCTAAATCCTCATATCTTGATTATTAATTGTGGAAAAGTAACAATGGAGAAATATTAATACTAATAATAAAAGATTTGAATTTACTTTTCACAATAAAATATATTATAAAATACGCTCAAAATATATTTTTAAAAATTAATTATAATTGGTAAAAGAACTTTTATCATTAAAAAGTTAATTTTTTGAATTTTAAGATGATTATAAAAATTTTTCTTTGCAGTAATATTTTTGGAAATTATACGGAGAAACACCACAATTTCTCTTAATTTTTAATCAGTTAAAATAAATGAAATTAAATTTTCAAAAATTTCGCTCTGAGTTGAATATTTCTATCCGTCTTCAATTATATACTTTCTAAGTTTGGTAATTCTAAGTCAAACCATGTGGCCTGTGGAACTTCAATACTGACACACATATTTTCCTTTATCATTAATGAAGATTTAAACTACATAAATAAAAGAATCCTTCTTTTAGATTTTGAAAATGGAATAAAATCATGCCATTAAATGTTGAATAAAACACTGGAAATGGTTTGAATTTCAAGAAATAATGAAAACTCATGTATAAAATTATTTTCAAATTCCTGAAAAAATTCGGAAGGTATTCAAACTGCTATCATTAAAAAAAGCTTTTTTTTCTAATTTCAACATAGTGTAAAAGTATAATAAATGTAAAATGTTTAAGAAAATTTCATATTAACATGAAAGATTCATTTGAACATCGTGTAGTAATATTTTCGAGCGTCATCATGTAATAAAGTGAAAACAATTTTCAATTAACACTTAATTCATTAAATTCTAACAAAATTTTCAAAAAAAAATCGCTGGAAGTGTGCAATTTTTACCATTTAAGATATATTTATACCAAATTTATTGGCTCTTGGTCACACACAAACATTTCCTTTATTATTAGTCGAAACTAAACCCTTTAGCATGAGACACCATAACTTTTAAACCCTTTAGCATGAGAATATTATGAGTATTTTAAATCCTTCATTAATCATTTTACTAATTTCAGCTCTTTTATTAATTAGTACTTTAAATCATTTTATTTTATTAATAAATGAGAATATTATCAATACTCCTTTCCAACACTTCATTAAATTTTGTATCATTTTTTGAAGGTTATTAATAGCTTATGGAAATTTTAACTTGCAGATAGTTGTAAGTATAATTTCATACAGTTAGCATTATTTTTTACGAAAGTTTTTGATATTTCAAAATTAGTTAATAGGAAAAAAAACAGATATCAAAATAAAATAAAATAAAATAAGAATCCGGCCTGAAGACTTTCTCAAGGGTCACCCTGAGGCAGGGATTCAAAAATAAGGGCAATTTTTTCTGTGAAGGAATACAGACTAAAAAGTCCAATATCGATTCCTCGTGACCGATCAGAATTAAACCAAATAAAATAAGAATATTATATATGCTTGAGTCTTGTCATTTCATTGAATCCTATTATTAAATATGCTTTTATTTTCATATAACCAATTAAACATTGTAGTAGACAACAGTTTTTTGATGTATTTGTGTAGTCTTCGTAATTTTATATAATTATATAAATTACTCTCTTAGAGTTATGAACTTTATACTTATATTTATAACTGTATACTTTATAATTATTCGCAATTTTATAAAATATTTCAAACTTTGTTCTCAAATACAGAAGCATTAGTAAATCAATCATCGGTAATTCAGTAAAGAAAAGTTTAGGTACAATTAATTTAAATATTAATTTTTCACTAATAAAAGACATAAAAATATATTTTCCTCGAGAAAACTGGATATATCACCCAATAATAAGTAAATCAGACTATAAAAATTATTTTTGAAAGTAAGTTACATTTTTCTCCAGGAATTTCGGTTTCTCTTATAATAAATTCAAATTTTACATCTAAATGTACTCTGAGAAAATATTTTAAAAGTAAGTTGCTACAGTCCATACCAAAAATTTAAACCATCCGAATTTCTTTCGGTATAGTTTGCATGTTCCCTAGAATGTATTCTAAAATCATTCAAAGAAAATGTTTTAAAGAAAGTGCATCTACAAACTTTGAGAGGTATATGTTTTTTATTCGATAAATTTTACATGGCGCCACAAAAGTATTCAAAGAAAATATTTAAGGAAAAAGCTATCACACTGTAACCTTAAAAGTTCAAGAAACTCTCGAATTTCATTCCATTTTTATCACTTGACGCCAAAGATCTTATTATCTTTTGATGATAAAAAGAAACAAAGAAATGGATTATGAATATGAATGGAATAATATTTTTGTAAAATACTAACACAAAATTTTGAAATAGAGTTTAACAACAATGTTTTTATACTTTTTATTTTAAAAAGCTTGTCCTGTTTAATATTATTTTACTAGTTCATTCACCTTTGGAATGATATGATTTTTGAAAGTTTTAAATTATTCATTTCGCTTCACATGGGACATTTTATTTGGAATATCTTTCAATAATAAAAATATCTTTCAACATATATCAATAATATCTATATTCTATTTATTTGAATTATAACTAAGAAATCAATAATAAAGTAATTAAAATCCCCAAAGTTGTAAATGAAAAAGATAACTTCTTGAAAATCGTGTCTAAGAAATAACTCAATAAAAATAAAGATATCCTTCAGTATATATCAAAAATTATTGATTTTCCAAATTATTTCTTTTAAATTATTAGTTAAGAAATCAAATATTGTAAAATAACTAAAATCTCCAAAGTTGTAAATGGAAAAGGTCATTTCATGAAATTTGTCTCTAAGAAATAGCTCATAATAAATAGTTGAATGTAAAAGAACTGAAACATTTTAAATTTATATAAAATTCTTAGAAAGTTAATTTTTGACTTAAATCGTTACTCGCTTGATGCTTTTCCATTAGACTATTAGACAAAATCCTTCAAAATTTTATGGTAACAATAATTCAATGAAAAATATTGACTTTGACAGAATAGCGTTGACATTCAAGACTCAATATCATTGGTATCTCACAAATAAAAAAAACGCACGTTTTTTTAAACAGCAAACAAACGTCTTTACTTCACAGAAAAGTGGGAATGGTACTATCAAATCTTTCTCGCATACAAAGGTGTTATCTTCCTCTGCATAAAATTTTGGAACTTGGGAAAAATTTGGAATTCCGCGAATACTCAGTTTTATTTTCAGTGTCCAGTACATAAGTCGTGTGTTCTATAGTGCCATGGGTTAGGTTCTGTGTTGTTGTGTTTTGATATTGAAAGTTACTTGAAGTTAAAAGGCAAGATTTACAAACATTAAATTTATTTACTATGTTAAAGCATAATAAAATTATGGTCTTCAAGCTGTGCTTCGGTTGAGTGCGTATACGTCGGAGAGAAAAGAAAGAGTGATTGAAAAGACATCGCGAATCATACCCGAATGAGGTGACAGTGCGTCCTGCTTACGTTACATTCAACCGACACGCACCATGCAGTTAACAATTTCTGGTTTGCATTTGCAGATTGATTGGAATTCACTGCAGTAGTAGAGTGAAGAAAATTAATATGTGTGCATTAATTGCATGACGCTGGTGAGCAACAGTTACGACGAATTGTGTGCGCCACTAACTTTTTAAAAATTATTAAAACTAAAAATAAAGTGAGCGGAAATGGAATTGATATCATTAAAAATGCAAGGTTTTTATTTAAATCAGTGCAAATATCTTTTTTTTTTGTGATATAAAGGTTTTAGGACATATAGCTTTAAAGGGCAAAAAATTTGCTTAATTTTCAGTTAACTAATATTTTAATTAACTTTCAGATTTCGTAGAGTCTACAGTGATGTTCTCTTTGTCTGGAAGAACATGAATTTCTAAATTTACACTGAATTTATAGATAAATTCTGCCTAAAAGGCAAATGGCAAAATGTTTAAATATATGGGAAAACAAGAAATAAAGTATTTCCGAAAGAAATGCATTCTGGTATATAGATTTATTACCAAAGGAAAAATGTTAGTTAGCAAGAAAAAATACATTCATTGAATTAATGAGTGTACATAGATGAATTACCCATGATGTATGATACTTAGGAGCACAATTTTTCAACAATGAGAATTGCATGACATCATAATTCCCCAGGAGAAGGGTGATCAAAATATCATCTAGAAAATATTTCAAATTGTTTGTCGCATAATAAATTCAATTCATACTCTCGTGACAAGAGTGGCTCGCCACTATTATTTTAGAATCATTTGAGTATCTTGCAGCATAAAAAAGGACATGACCTCTAAGCAAAGAATTAGGTAAAACATACTTAGATATTACAAAACGACATGCCGGTGTTTTGGCCTAGGGGTAGCGCATTTTCTCCGTGATCTGAGCGTCCCGGTTCGGGCATGGTTGTTCTTCTTTGTTCTATCTGTGCGGTGTATGAATGTGCGCCCTATAAAAAGTGATTGAGCAAGGCGATTATGACGCATGAAGTGACTACGTCGTACTCTTGGCTCTAGTTGATGTTACTGAAAAAAACAAGAGCTCACTCGGCTTAAAACGCTGACAGCGGGCTTGTAAAGTGCCGTAAGTAACAATAACAACATAAAACGACGTGCCCATTTAACTTCATCCTATGATTGAGACAACACGTGAAATAATTTCAACAATTTTATCTCTTTGTTCTAATCAAAACATGTCTTAATATATCGTTTGCATCTGTAAAGAAAAAGAATGACCCTCATTGATATTTCTTTCATCCAAACATACTAATACTTAGAATAGCTGTCGTTTGCATTTGATCAATTTCACGTTGACATTAACTTAATAAACTCGAATGATCATTTCTTGCTGTTAAAATATTAAAAAACCGGAAATTTGTGAAAGGAAGATTTTCAAAAAGCATAGTTTAAAAGGGAATGAAAAAAGGAATGAAAGAAATTTAAATTTTTCAAACATTTGTGTATTCTTTGCTTATACATAGGAATTTTATGCTTATATTATTTTCTCCTAAGTATGATGCTATGAATCTTTAGTAAAACTGTTAATTAAAAGCAAAACGAACGTAGAAATTAGCTTTAAAAATTTTAAAATGTACGAATGAACCTCTAATCAGAAATATATCAAAATATAATCATGATTTTGGTTTGACTCATCCATCTCAATTTTATTTTCAAAAATTTACTGTCAATTATATAATAGCTGTAAAGAACGTACAAAAAAGTGTTTAGTGCTGTCACAATATGCATCTTTATACCTTCAATAACTAAAACAATAAAAAGTATTGCAAAACATAATTTAAAATAATGTTTAAGATTTATTAAAAGGAGATAAATATAGTTCTGAAATAAAATCACTAAAAAATTATTTTTTCTAATTTTGATGTGGGTAAAAAAATACATTATCTGCGATAATTTGTTTCTAAATTGTGAAAGAAACTCAAATATTTCAATTAATTTTTAAATGGATTATCATGTATATATATAATATTATATATTAATATAATCATGTTAAAATTCATACATTTAAACCGTACATCATTAATAATAATAATAATAATAATACATTAGAAATTTTCAATGTTTTTATCAGAATTAAAATTAATAAGCTAATTTATTTGTCTGACGATATTTTTTGCCTGTCTCAGGTAGAAGTAAATATAGCAAGTATATCAATACAGACGAAATCAGACGATTTATAGTCTTGACAAACTTCCTCATACTATCCTTCTCTCCCGCATAAAACTAACCTCGAGCAAATGCACTGGGATTGGTGGACCGCGAAGCAAATGCTTTACATGGCATTGTTGAACAGTAGTTTCGAAATATAGATCTTTGGTATGAGTCTTGGATTTTAAGTGAATCTGTAGTACAATTACGTATTTTCGAAACCTACTTCTGACTCAATGAAACTAAAATTAGTTGCAGTTTAGTTTAAAGCAACACTAGTGTTCCTTAAATCAATATTATCGTCCTGTTTTAAAGCAACTATAGACCTATTTTGGGACGGTCCTCGTAATTTTGAAGCTACGTCAGATGATGAGGACGACATCTAAGCTGGCACTTCCCTCTCCAAACTTCCTCACCAAGCCAGTGGGAGAACGTTTGGTCGCGACGGATTTAACGTGCGGCAGTACCGCTTTACAATTGTTCTTTAGTGGAATTGAGTCTCGAAACTGAAACCCTCCGGTTCCGATGCCGAAGCCTTACCACTAGGCAACCATGGACCAAATTTTGTCGCACAACTGCAGTTGTAGTCAAGATAGCGTATCGAATTTCATTGCTTTAAGTCATTGTGTTTACAAGTTATTGTATACATGCAGTATATGTCTGCGAAAATCTTTCTCCTTGACAGATTTGATTCAAAATTTATTACGAATCTACTTGTTTAGATACTAAACCTGTGTACTAAATTTTACTCATTCAGATGTTTACGTTAGTGTGATTATGGGGTTCACTTGTACTCAAATAGATAGACAGACAGACTTTCTCTGAATGGACTGCTTACAAATTTTTTAAGAAATGTACAAATTTAGTCTAAAGTTCATATACCAAATTTCATCTGCCTAGCTCAAAGCATTTTCTTCTGTTATCATGCTGACAGATATAATACCTGAAGTCTAAAAGTAGAGATTCATTAAAGTCTTGAGTTCCAATTTTCGGAGGATTACAATACTTTCTCTATACTTCATATCCCAGAAAGTAAAAAGTTAACTTGGTCAATTTCAAAAGTACTTTTAACAACTATATGCTCTTAAGGTCCTTAAGTGTCATTGATTGGAAGGAGGTTAAGTGGAGTAACTTCTGTTCCTTTTAACAGTTGACAAATTGTCCATTATTTCTGTAATATTGCAACGGTCATATTAATTGAAAACACTGGTTACTATTTGGATTCATTCCATCTACACAGGAGGGTTGTATTTCGGAAAATTAATCGTCCTATTTCCGGGCTGCCTTTCAAACGATGCCGTTATTAGGAGAAAGGAGAGGTTTAAAGGGGTGAGAGAAATTGAGGAATGGATCAATCCTCAAAAATAAGTGAAAATATATATCTTGTTTTATTTGCAGAGATGGAACCGAGAGGGTTGTGGGGGGTCATTCAAGAAACAAATGCTCGTGGAAGAGCCAGCTGTGATGAAGGACTACAGGGGTCGACACTGACAGTAGGGGGTGGACAAATGGTGTCCGCCGACGCCACCGAGCATGAACCACTGTCGTCTGCTGTCTCGGAATGGGGTCAGGGGAGACAAACGACACTGCGCAGGTCGCTAAAAGATTTGTCTGCTGTAAATAAGGAGGGCTGGATATCAAATTCGCCCCCCTTTTCTGGTTTTTGATCGATGGTGTTCCCTTTCTTCCCTCCCCCCCCCCCCCTCCAGAGAACTCGGGACGAGTAATATCGTTTGGTTCTTATCTCGATTTTTTTTCACCATCCCCCTCTTCAATGTAGGTCAAGAGAAAAATATCCAAACAAGAGTTTTGAAGCTACGAAAACGAAAAGGGCAGAAGAATTTAAGTTCTTTTTTAATAATGCAATGTTTTGTTAATCTGATTTTTGTTTTCTTGTTTTAAGTAATGGATGTTGGAGTTGAATACTGAGCTGTGTCCACAGCAAGTCTTGGAATTAGACCTAAAAATAAAATTTAGCAATTCAGGGATTCATCGAAACTGGAAGAGAGGATTCTCTGTTGAATTTCTTAATTCGTTCGTAGTAACATTCCTTTACTTCTGGTTTGCTGTTTTATAAAATGGCACAAATATTCTATTTTAATGTGTTTTCTATATTTCAGAAGGGATAAATAATTTATTTTATCTTGTTCGATTCTTCATTTCTCTTATTCCTTAAAATAGATGGAATGGTGAATTGAAGCTTAGACATCAAATTGATACAAAATAGGAAACGATGAGTCACTTTTTGATATTGTTTTTTGTTCTGAAATGTCAAAAAAACGATTATAATAAGCAAACTTGAAAAATGCTTATCCACTTAGTAATTCAGAAAAGAGGGTAAGAAAGTCACAGACGTGGACATTTTGGTTTTTGATCCTTGTAATGCTTATCGTTTGAAACTTCAAATAACGTTTATGTAAAGAGAAAATAAGCTAGAAATTTTTTCTGATTCATTTAAATAAATGTTGCACATGTATAACTGAAAAAAAAAGGAATTCAATTAATAATTCAAATGTACTGTCTAATAGATACTACTAACTGATATACAAGACGTTATTTGGGTTTAAAGTATTTTCATATCTCCTTTTAGAAAAATAATATACTAATTTTATACATGTAAACAACAGATTTTAGAAAAATCTTAATTTTTTATTTAAGATTTCAAAAGGCAATTAACTTTTTACTGTCTGCAACTTCACTTTAATTAAATTGAGAATATCAATTACATATATCAATTTTTAAATAATTTTCTCAAAAATTTCTAATTATATCGAATGATTTTTAAAGACCACTTATTTTTCCAGACCCTTATTTTTCCTGTAAATTATCAATAACCTTTAAAGAAATTTCATTAGTGCGAATAACAATATTAAAAATAATTTTTTTTTCTTTACGTGGAAATATACTTTTGAATTTATAAAAAATTACTTATTTTAATTAATTGTCAACAATCCTTCCTAATATTTCGTAGTATTTATCAGCAAAATCTGAAGAAAATTTTTCAATTGGTTGGGATTCTACGAAGAACGAATTATTTATGCAATATTCATTTTAAAGTTTTAGAGATTAATAAATTACAACTCATAACCATAACTGCTTTTTAGAATCCAACCCGGAAGCCAACTCATTTGGAAAATGTTTGAAAGCTGGCCAAGCTAAAGGAGCATTGGTACTAGCTTTCTACAAATTATTCCTCCTTTCTTTATTCCTGTTTTCCCCCTACCCACAGCCTTTGTAAATGCCCCTTCATCATTGCATGCCAGTTTTTCAGCCCCCTTTTATGTCCATTCGATTTTTTAACTCTTTCTTTCTATGCAAGAACTGGTGGAAAAATAAACCCACTGAAATATTTTTAAGAATACTAAATTTTATTGCAAATATTTGTAAAGCACATCTCTCTTTTTCTCCTCAAATATGTTTTAATTTCTCTACGTGTTAATTTCTACGCTTATTTGATTTGACTTATTTCAAGCTAATAATGATGAAATTTTTGTCGAATTTTTATTTGCTTCCTAGTGTGCTAGATTTCAAATTTTCTGCAATTGTGTATCTTTGATGACAATACACTATTTTGATGTTTTCTAAATAGTTTATTCCCATATTAATATACTTAATTGTCATCTTCATATTACTTATATCAATTAATAGATAAATTTAATTGTTTTCTTTTACTACTGGCACCACCTGATAATGAATTTCAGAAGACATTTATTTGAAGATTTTGTAAGATTTATAATAATGACTTAAAAATTAAAGGCTAAAAAGTAGGCAACAAGTTTTTAAATGTTTCTACGTTTTATTTTAATAAGATTTCTTATAATTTTTTAAAAATCTATTAGTGTTCAGTTCCTACAAATCACAAGTTTCAAACATCTGAACCAATTTCCATTTTCTTATCGTAGTTAAATTTAAATCTTAGCAGATTATTTTAACTGAGTTTTATTTATAACTTAATAATATTTTTAGGATTACATGTATATTTAATCATGAGACGTAAAAAAATTGTTTAAAGTTCTCTATAGAAAAATCAAATTTGATACTAGGTTATTTCTCAGGTAAAAAGTGTTCATAAAATAATGATTTTTCAAAATTTTAAACATACTTTTATTTTAAAACTAATCGAAATTTTAAAGTGTATCCTCAATAACTTCAGAAAAGTCTTATTTTGCAAAAGTTTTCTTGTTATATTTTGGAAGCAAACATTTTGGAAAGAGTTCATAATAGAAACCAATTCTTGCTTGGGTAAAATGCGAGAAATGCTTCTATTTAAATTAATATCAAATCAAAAGCTCATCTTTGATTTGCAATTTGTAGTATCCCATTATGGTTAGGCAATTTCATTTATTGAATATCCAGCACATGATATGGACTGAATCATTGAAATTTCATGTGTAGCATTGTAGTCAGAAGCCAAATTCAATTAACTTTTCGATAAAACTGCAGAGAATATTTTTCTATTTCATTGTTTGAATGATAATGTTTTATAAAATAGCATACTATCTATAAATCGCGTTATATTGACATAAAAGATCATTTAACAAACATCATTTGATAAACCATTGGACCTATAGCTATCAAATTCAACATGTAGTCGCTCCTTGGATAGAAGGCATTACCTTTGGTAAGAATTTCAAAATTTTAGTAGATTTTTAATTAAAAATTAACTAAAATTTTGACATTTTTCCTGAAGTGCTGCAAAATACCATTGCGCAAAAGTTTCGAAATTCTAATCCAGACCATCGCAACATAATACTGATTTATCTATCTATATTTCATTTTTACAAATATGTCATATAAGAACTCTAACGGGAACACGCAAAACGCATATGTATAATTAGTTGCTCAGTAAGTAAGTGTTTTTCAAAATTTTAACTCAATTTTAATTAAAAATTAAAAGAATTTTAATTTGTTTACAATAACTCTCATATTATTACATACAAAGCACTTTTACACCATCTTAATATTTTTTTTAATATAAGATAATATATATATTATATAATCGTATAATAATAATTTTTAATAATTTTTCCAAAAGATTTGCAATTACATTTCCTTCATCGTTTCAGTTAATGCTCTTATACTCATGCTTGTGACAATATTGTATATAATTTATATGTGCACGTTAACGCTTCTGCATAATTAAGAGCAAAGCAAGTCCAAGATATTATCTCGCCGTGATGTTTTAGACTATAAATTCTAATTCTTTTATGGTGTTTTTTTTTCTAACAATGCGTATAGCTCAGCATGGTTAAACATAGCTTTTATGTCATAAAATTAAAAGCCCAACCAGCAATATGTTATCAGATTGCCAATGCACTAAATACAGAACAGGTCTTAGGAGTAGAATTCATTCTGCTTTTATGTATTGCGAAAATTATAAGTTTCCATTTTTTTTATCATGTTTTGCTTTTATCGAAACACATACTTTTAAAATAGATGGGCCCAATGAATTCAGATGGCAAATAAAGATCATTTTAACTTAGTACTAGTTATCGTATTTTCAATTATATTTCATGAAAATTAAGTTTTAATTAGCTCAGGATTTGTAACAAATTTTAAATGGGAAATGTATGTTTTAAAAGTGATTTTTTTTACATGTCCGAGAGAGAGAAAAATGAGAATAATTAATGATGTTTTAGAATATCTTTTTTTCCCTCAGTTACTGAAGAAAAGTAAATTTTCTCATTGAGTTCTATAATTTTCAATTTCAAATCACTAAGTTCTGACCCTGTTACGTGGAATCAAAACGATATATGTTTTTATCCTGTTTTATAAAAATGGAAAATGTTATAAGAAAAAAATTAATATCGTAATATTAAAAATGTTTATATGAAAACAACATAGAATAACATAGTTGCTGAAAGATAAATTTATCATTTCCTGCTTATAAACGAATCATAGTGACTCTACTTATTGTTTTCTCGCATATGAGTGGTCAAATTACTATACCACCAGACACTAATACGCAGATCGGCCATGATTTTATGTTGTTGCTGCTAAACGGAGAGATAGCTATAAAGAGGAAATGTATAACAAGTGAAGCATGAATTGCATTGTGCTAATTGTGAGGAAATGAGCAAAAAAGGTCATTTAACTGAATTTGAAAGCGGGAATATTACACGCCCTCGAAGCGCAAATATCTTTAATGTATTTAAAATGGCTACACTTGTGAGGAGTTCGAGAGCAGTAGCTGTTAATGTTTACAGTAAGTAGACTATTAAGCAAAAAAAAAAACCTGGTCTCAAAGTCAGTCTTGTGGTTGTCACACGCTACCAAATGGACGATCGAAAAGGAGACTTGCCAGAATTATCCAGTAAAACAGAACTACAGCACGTCGAACTGAAGGGAATCTTAATCAAGGCGCAATTGTAAACGAATTATTCGCTACCATTATACCTCATATGCAATAGAAACCAACAACCAGTTCGAAAACCTCTTCTAATTTCCTTAAACAAGAGCAGGCGTCTCCAGTTCGCAAAGGAGTTTGGGAATTGGACAGCAGATGACTGACAAAAAAAAATCATATGGCCCGATAAATCGCGTTTACAACTAAACTATACAGATGTCAGTATGCGAATATGGAGTCTGGTAGAGTCAATAGAGTATGGAAGCTGGTAGAGTCAATAGTATAGCTTTAGGAATGTTTTTTGACAATGATAGATCTTTAGATTACAGTGGAACAATGTCTGAATGCCCAAGTGTATATAAGTTTCATCACAAATCAAGTACTTCCTGGTAATTCCTATAATAATGGTATACCCTGCGAGTATTTTCAGCAGGACAGTGCTCCCCATCATAAAGCTAGCATTGTTTTCATATGGTTCGAAGAGCATAATAAAGACTTATTTGAACTTCACAATCACCAGATAGCAATCCAATTGAGAATATGAGGGAGGAGATCAAACAAGGCATAAGGCAGCTGGTTTTAATAGGAATTCTGAAGGAATTGGAAAATGCAGTTCATAGGATATGGTCTCATAACATCATTCCTCTATCATCTACCAACATCTCATAGAATTCATGTCAAGAAGAATTCAAAAAGGGACAAAAGGGGGTATAACCTTTTATGGAAAAGGTGGTCATAATAAATTGGCCTTTCGATGTACGTATACAAAGACAAAGCATTGTAATTATCGAAAAATTTGAACTCCAGAATTTAATGCCTCTCATGTGCAGAACTTTGAAAATAAAAATTTGAGTAGATGTGGCATTAACGACCTTACGCAAGATCCAAAATTTTTTCGGGAGGAAGAAGGAAGAACATATTTATTTGAGAGTATATGAGAACGTTTTGGTAAGTTCATTTCCGCTGGTTTATTTTTATTTTCATGGATGTATTTGAACTTCATTTACAATCAAGGCACACGTTTCTTTTCAAGGAAATATTTTAAAAACAAGAATTACATACTGGGTTATTTAGTAATATAGCAACAAACCTGCAGGTTGTTTTGAGGCATGAATATTATCGAATCCACATGATATTACATAGTCGCTTTACTATATTAATTGATAACGTTTGAATATAATGTTATTCGGATATCTTAAAGGGAATTGTGTAGAAAGAGGTCAACACTTGTAGAGCTTGTAATCGTATTCGTCATCGATGACTGAAATGACTTGTAAGAGACCACTTTATATGATTTTACCTCAAGCTTCCTCGTTAGAGAATGCTCGATGTTTCTATAGCAAATTTTGCTAAAACTTTTCAAAGAATCAGTTTCTGAAAAAAATTATTTAACTTCTATCTCGATTAAGGTGATACCAATCTGATGAGATTTTCACTTATTTATCTAGTGTCACTTATTTATCTATATGTCCGACGATAATTAAGCGTTACGTTGGTTATTCTTGAGTCAGGCATGACGATCTGGTTCATTGCTGAATGAATGATTCCTTGATTTCCTCTTCATGGGTTAATGAAAGCAAAAATGCATGTAAACCCACTACCCACTCAGCTGAAGATTTAAATACTCATGTAAATGTCGAAGAGAACAGAGACATGACAGAAATCTTCCAAAACGTTAGAAATTGTATATAACATTAATATCTGACCTTTGTAAGAATTTATGTACGAAATTTCGGACACCTTCAGGTGCAGTTATACTTTTTTGATAATGAAGATTCTGCTTTTGTTTGGCTAAAATGTTACTGTCTCATTTTTTCAGCCTTCACCTTCCTTCTTTTTAATTCTTTCTCGTGAAGAAAGCATTTCCGATTGACAACGCTATATAATTTTGAATTGTCTTTGTGTTCGCTACTCTGCTTTCAAATTTTATTGCAATAATGTTAAAGTTGTATTTAAAAAAATTACAAAGTTTTTCTACACACTGAATGTTGCCAGTCAGACTCTTTTGTAACAATTTTTATGAGTGTATCGCAAATATTGCTTAATTTAATGATCTTAAGCAAATGTCTTCCAAACTAAGAAATGTTAGGAACTGAATGGGACTTATTCTTTATCAGAACTTTTCAATCTATGTTCAATTATAACTAGTGGCCCAAACTATCCCAAATCACATTTTTGTATGACGATGAAAAGAATGACCTCCTTTGAACTTTTTCACATTAAAATTAACGTATTACAATAAAGAGAATCGATTATGCATTTTGGGCGAATTTCCAATGCTCGTATATATCTAGCTTTGGAAAAGATAAAAAAATAATGATTCCTGCATTAAATATAAAATTATCTTGTTTGTTGTGTTTTTGTAGATATTTTGTTTAAATGTTTGTCAGTGGCATTTGGCGAACGGCTGGTTCTACGGAGATGTTGGTTATATCTCATTCCAGTTGAATCGTTTAAAGATATTTACATTTCCAGGATTCTGCCAAATTGCCGGGCACTAAAACAGTGTTATTTAAATTTCTAAAATATGTTTTCTTCATTGTGTACATGAACCTTTCTAACGAAGACCAGTCTTATGATATTAGAGCTTTATTAAAAACATATATCTGCGGTTCATCCATCTTCTAACTTTCGTGATATTGTAATTTAATTATTTTATTCGTCTTGTAAACCCCTTCTTCTTTCTTAAGGTTTCAACACTGGAAGAAAACTTTGTGATTCAATATTATTTGCGCGCGCGTGTGTGTGTGGGTGTGGGTGTCAAAATTCCTCAAGAATTTGCACGGACATCAAATTAACTCATGATAAACAGAATGTTTTGAATTTTTAAGATGGTATAAAAATCAATTTAATGCTGTAACATCTTCGGTAATGAAAAAATTCCAACATTTTGCTTAATTATAAATTAAAATTCTAAATAAAGTTTTTTAAACATAATTTGAGATGCATCTCTATATTTCAAAGTAAATATGCTCCAAGTGTAGTAGCTCTAGGTCAAATAGTCTGGCCTCTAGAGCACCAATATACAGACACATTTGTTATTGTTATTGGAGATGGGAGACAAGAGAAAAAAATCATCTACATTTTGATTTTACACAAAATTTGATACACACTTTTAACGCTAATAACTAAACTATATGCTGGATTTTTTTTTTTTTTTTTTTTTTTTACTATCTTGATTATTTTAGTTTTTAGTTTTCATAATCACATGCCTCTGAATTAAATAGAACGATTTCAAACAAACCTTGATGAAAAGTTAGTCACAATTTCAGTGTAAAGACCCCCATAATAAATTTCATTCTTTCACCTAGTTAAACTTCTGGTTACCATGCTGACAGACAAAAAAATTCCAAAAATGCTACCTGCGAAATCAGATAGATCTAAAACACTGAGATTCATTACAAATTTGAGAAAGAATTTTCTGACAATTAATAAAAATACCCCCCCCCCCTTTTTGTGAACATCATATACAAGAAAAGATAGAAAAACAGATCTTTTTTCACTTTTATCCTTGCCATGCTTTTTTGGTTTTTGCTTAGAAATGCAACGTTTCACAGATTCTTAACCCCAACTGCAGACAATCAAAAATTTATTTTTCCCGAACAAGAAAACAAAACAAACAAAAAATCCGGCACACAAATTCCAGTTCATATGAGCTTGAAAACGAACGATAGAAAAATGGATGAATAGGCAGAGGACCTGAAGAATATCCAGAGGGAAAACGGACAGCCCAGATAGAATTCTTATGGACATCATTAGATGACATCGGATGACGTCATTATGTGGTCACATGATCCCACTCGAATACGTCACTTGGGGGCGAGTATAGAGTTCCTTGCTCGTCTGTGGGCATCGAAGCGCGAAACCTTCCCTGTTTCTATAACAAGAAAGGGAAATTCATGCAGTGTCTTTTATGTGGACTATATATGGAAACAGAGACATTTTTTTTTCCTCCCCTTCCTATCACATGTTGCCATTCATTTGCTACTGACATATGGATTCAGGGGAATGCAGGAAGACAACAAAAAAGACGTCATTGCTAAGAAGATCTGTGCTTTTGACAAAGGGTATTTCACAGTTGTGGAAACGAAGAACTATCAATACAAATAAAAGTGAAAATTCCTAAATAGGTTTGTAGATTATAAAAATTAAGACCATGAATGAATTTTTCAAACTTTTTTCTCTCAAATATTATGGTGAAAAGGAAGATTTTAATGATGTTTTAATGAAATAAAGTAATTTGTCAATTTTCTGTTAGTTAAAAACTATATTTTTATATATAGAAAAAATGTTCTTAGCATTGCCACTCCTATTAAATGTTAATATTATAGATTTTTTAAATCATTTTTGTTTTACTTTTTTTTAAGTAGTCATTCGCAAGTTTAATTTAAATTTGACCCATCGTTTAAAAATTGATATCTTATGGAGAAAAGTAGTTTTCAACTTGAAGCCATAAAAATTATCTTTATTTAATCATTCAAGAAACATTTTAAATTTAATAAATATTCTACATAACTGATATTTTTCTTTTTAAGAAAAATAAAATTTCAATCTGAAAGAAGATATAATATTGATTATATGATTATATATGATATAATATTGCTTTCCAATGGATTATAAAACTCTCCGTGCTTTTGCGCATGAGTTAGGATGGGTTTATTTCTGCAAAGAAGATGAAAGGAAGAGATGTTTGTATTTAACAATAAAGAAAATTCCGAAAATGCTCACATCTTTCCGCGTTTCACCCCTTAATGAGATAGAATCGACGAAAGTGACTCTCTCAGAATATTGAAATAAACAATATATTGTTTTTAAAAAGTTCTTCTACATTAAAAATATTTTGAAATATTTTCATTCCAGGGCAACGTCAGATATGTCAGCTAGTGCCAGGCACTTGCAGGACTTTTATTTCAAAGACTGACATTACGATATATAATTATTATTTGAATTAGGAAAGATTAAGAAAGATTCAATACAAAGATAATGTTGTTTTCCGTGATCCCACAGATTTGGAGCACTGTTAAATCCATATTTGTGGTGAAACTCACATAATTTTACTTGATCCCTATTTATTAACATTAAAGAAAGAGAAGAAAAATTCAACCCTTCTCTCAAAAATATACAGTAATGGTAACATGAATGATCATTTTTAGGTCACTAAAAAAAATTAGGCTCCCCAGTATTAAGAAACTGGTTTTGGTAATAACGAATTTCTAGAATAAGAAGAATTTCTAATCAAGAATTTCTAGCATATATATTGACAATAAAATCATGATCAAATATTGATAATAAAAACCTGAGGAAATCATATTAAGTCATAACAGATCCTATATTTTGCAGAAATGCAGAGATTTGACATCGCATAACGACCTGTTATGTAAAACACATGTCACTGTGTTATTGGGGTTCTTTTATTTCCCGAAAATGTGTCTGAACACTTGATTCCTCACCATTCAACTAACTTTATTTCATTACATCATCTTTTAACAAAGAATGTATTTAAAAGAGTGATCATTGGAAATCACATCTTTTGACATTTCGGTCTCATGACCGCTTTTTATGTTAAGACAAAGTCAGTTAAACTGTAATGCAATGATGTCGAATTCAAATGCTAGTAAGTGACCCAGTAGCTCTGTGTAGGCAGCAAAAACCTTTGAAGAAACTCGGATTTATTTCAAAATCACAGAATAAAAAAGAATGAACATAAGATAAAGCTAACGGATATTCAGTATATATTCTCTGTTATAATTTTTTTTTTAAATTTTGAGGGTATCTTTTCTCCAGAGATTCATTTCAAAAACGATCCAATGGTAGTTTTGAAATCAGATCAGGACTTCAGTAATTTTGAGTCTGATGGAAGATTTATTTTCTTCCATTAATGTAAATAATTAGAAGGGAAAAGTTGCATTAATATAACGAGACTAATAATATACGGATAGTCCTTTGCGAATGTTATGGTTTATTATAAACAATTTTGTATAGTTAAAAATTTCAAAAACCAAGCGAACTACGAATTCAACTAAAACTATCAAATTTATCAAAGCATTTGCCACGCATGTTGTTTGTATATAGTTATTGGGCTGAAAAAAAAATTATTTTGTTGTAATCTTAAAAATATAACAATCCAAAAAAAGCGATTGGATGAATTAAAAATTGTTTAGAATTTACACGTGAAAACTGAATTGTTGATAGTTACGTGAAAGTTCCCGCTCTTAAGTTTCGGTTAAGTATCGAGTCAGTTATAAGCTCGGTTATCAAAGCGAAAATGTTAAGCGTAAAAATTAATATCTTATATAATAGCAAATATATCATATGCATAAAAAAATGCTCTAGAAGATATCAAAGTCACATTGAATATAAATACAAGTGTCACAATTTGTAAAGAGTTTTATAGTTTGTTATATTTTTGGGTTATCATATTCATAGAAAGGCAGACAGGCCGCCTGCTAAATATAATTTTAAAAACGACTTTTTTAAAGTTTAGGAGGCTTAAAATATGTAGATTTATCAAAATTGCTAAGCCAATTGCAGTACTTTCTTTTTTGGTATATGTCACATTCAAGAAATTAAAAATGTGAAGAAACCGGATTATTTCCAGTTTCTATTACGCATATTTGCCTTCAGTTATATGGTGGATTGGTTCAAAGGTTTGATAGCAGTATTAATAAATAACATTATTTATTAATTCTATAAATAAAACCTTATGCTAAAGTTTATTTAGGTCATTTCATTCTTCAATCACATTACACAGAAACACAGACAGATTTCTTCTTGTCAGAATTTGTGCGCACTTTTCATAAATCACAATTTGGAGGGGTGGAGAATGTCTAACAACCTACCAAATTTTATACTGTCTAGCTGGTTGAAATTTGGAATTACCGGGTTCGCAAAAAAGGCAGGCATAGTTCCAAAAATGATTCTATCTCAAGGATATCTAAAACGTTGAAATTCATCAAAATGTCGAAAAGGAATTTTTGACAATTATAGTATTTTGTCAGTGCTTATTTCGTACAACAGACAATAAAAATATCAATTTTATGGACTGTAGACATCGTTTGAGACCGGAAACGAAGATGAAAAACCTTGAAGTTTATCACCTCTTTATTCGAATCATTTATCAAGATGGGACCGCCTTGCGCATTGGCCGCTAATGGGTCGTAATACACCTCAGAGAGGAAGTTCGTCTTCATTTAGAGTTCGAATAGCAGACATATACGGCAAAAACAATCGCTGAGTGCCGAATTTCATTTGCCTTTTATTGCTTTACGTACTCCACTGCAGCTCGAAAAGGGAGCATCTTTCACTCCTGAGAATCAGAACGGGTACATAGGTAATGCTAGAATTTTAAAATAATTTATTATCTCTGTATTTTGATTTAAAATAATGAATTAAGATAATTTCTAGGACTGGTACTCTTAGATCTCCTAGATATATGTATATCATCTTGCATCTATGATATTTATAGAAACTCAAATATTGTATTCCGTGATAACACTAAAATGGAGATCTTTACTCATTGATATTCATACATCGTATAGTATCTACTATATAGATACTCATAAATTGATACTCGTATATATTCAGTCATCATATTAATATTCATATCTATGAATGTCTTTGATATTCATAGATACTCAAAAATCATTGACTTTTAAAATGCGTCTACCATAATTTTAAAGACTGATACTTAAAGATACTCCTGCTTTGTAATAAATCTACGGCATTCGTAGAATTCATAAATATTTATTCATCGTATCTCACAGCAGTTCAAAAAGGAAGTATCTTTACCGCTTGGAATAAAAATCAGAGCGGATACTTACGGTAATATCAAAATTTTGAAATAATTGAATGTTTCTTACCTCAATTCAAAATATTGCATTGAGCATAATTTATTACTAATACTTTTAGGTTCTCATACATCACATTTTATTTGTTATTACATCGATACTCGATATTTGTTATTTCATCGATACAGATATTTGTTATTTCATCGATACAGATATTTGTTATTTCATCGATACAGATATTTGTTATTTCATCGATACAAATATTCAGAAATTTATAGATCACATTCAAAAGCATTTCAAAAAAAGGGGATCTTATCATCTGGAGTCAAAAACAAAATAGGTACATTAAGCAATGTTGGAGTTTGAAATAGTTTGCATCTCTGCTCTATAATTTAAAATAATGTATCAAACAAGCAATAATTTGAAAAACTGATAATCATAGATTTTCCTCACCTAGGTTCAAAATATGAATCTTTTTATGATGTGGCATACATCCAAATAATACACGAATGTAAGGCATATTAGAACTTTGTGATCAAGGTGACTTCTTCATGTTTTTATTGTTATTATTATTTATTCATTTTCTCCGAATGATATTCAAACTGTAAACAGGTTTCTAAGAATTTCTCCAAAAATTCCCTACTCCTATTTATTGGAGCTAAAATCAGACACTTACCTTTGGTAATACCCTAGATATTCGTAGATCGTTTTGACCAATATAACCTGTCACATTTCCAGTTTCTATGAATTTCCACCAAGAATTTCCTGCCTTTATTTATTGGAGATAAAACCAGACATTTACCTCTTATAATAGATGTTCAAAGATCTCTTTAACCAACAGAAATTGCAAGGCATTTAGTTATCCTGAAAATCGTCCAGGAAGACGACCTACCCGTATTTACAGGAGCCAAAATCAGACATTTACCTCTAGTGGCACTTAGATGTTAGAAGGCTCTTTGACGAACCGAAGCTGCCACATTTCTAGTTTTCATGAAATTCTTCCAATCAGACAACCCACCCCTATTTATTGGAGTTAACATCAGATATTTACTTCTAGTGATATCTGGATGTTCGAAAATCGTATTGACCAACAGAAACTACCATGTTTCCTCCTTATAAGTTCTTGACTCATCAGCCGGTTTAAGACGCTAGATGAAGTGACATAAATCATAACAACTCTGCTTGAAAAAGCTATTTAGAAATAATATTACAGAACTATATTTAATGCTTCATAAATTGTTTAAAGAAGATTAGTTGCTTTTGTTAAGTTACGCTTTAATCGTTACTTTTTTATCTCCTATGTTGTACAAGATTCCGTTTTATCTACAAGGGGTGTTCAAATGAAAAGGTACGAAACACAATGAAAACAATTTTATTCAATGTATACATCATAGGCCTGAGCACAACGATCCCATTGATTCACGAGCCAAAAGATTCCTTGTTCCCAGAATTTCTGTGGCCGTGACGATACCCAGTCATCACAGCGACCTTGAGTTCGCCGTCCGAGTTGAAGCGCTTCCCTTTCAGATGTTTTTTCAGGGGAACAAATACACGAAAATCGCAGGGTGACATATCCGGATTGTACGGTGGATGGTCGAGCTGCTCCTTCTTGAACGTGGTCAGTTCCGCGTGTGTTACCCTGGAGAATTGCGGAAGCGCGTTATCATGGAGTAGAACCACACCCTCCGTGAGTAGCCTCGGTTTTTTCTTCTTGATGGACCTGCGTAGTCTTCGGAGTGAATCACAGTACATATTGGAGTTAATGGTTCTTCTGTGATCGAGGAATTCAACAAATAGCGGGCCTGCCACGTCAATTGGACCGCGCTCTTTATAAGAGCTTCTGCTCTCTCCTGCGCATGCTTCGATCTACACCGGAGACCCCAATCGCATCCCTAGATATCTCTCCACGTTCTCCCATGGTGGCATAGGCAAACATGTTAACGATTACTTTGTTACGACGTTTCGTACCTTTTCATTTGAACACCCCTTGTATTACTGTCTTGATTTAGTAGAGCTAAGCTTTATTTATTATTTTCCAGATCTAATATATTATACTAAGTTATGTTTTCTCTACTACTTTCGAGATGTATTAGGTTATTTGAGGATTTATTTATTTTTAGATCTTCTAAGTTGTAATAGGTTATATTTTGTCTACTAATTTCTAAATCTATTGAGTTGTACTAACTTATGTTTCTGCAATTAACGAAGACTTATTCACAATGAAGCAAAATACAAAACAATTTTAGCAAATTGACAATCAGTATCTATATTTAAACTAGACTAGAGCATATTGTGTCCAAGCTGTCTTAAGTGGTTAAAAAACCAATAACTTTATTTAATTACTAATTAAAATTAATATAATTTGCATTTTTAAATCTTTGTTTTTTAAACAAAATTCAGTCATTCTGCATATTTGAAAACAGTAACTTTAATTAAAATAGCATAGATGATGCAAAGTGGCTAATACTAGAGATTTTAACATAGCCTTAATAGTCTCATATCATTATGATACGTTTTTTCTGTTAAGATGGCTACAAGTGAAACATGTTTTTCAGCTTCCGACCTACAAAATTTGTTTCAAAAAGCAATGCCATCTCGTTTATTTTCAATATATTCAGGAAAAAAAAACATACAATCACCTTTTAAAAAGGAATAAAATTAATTTTTTGAAAAAAAAATTATTGAAATTTTAATTATATTTTTAGTTCTGTTGGGTAACAGCGGGATTGTCCATGGCAAGTGCCATAAGAAACAACAAAAACAACAGTTCTGTTGGAACTAACTTTACAATTCAAATGTAATCTGAATTCTAAATTTTAATACAAGCAAGAAAGATTGAATGAATAGAATCGTCAGCAAACGTAGGAAAAAAAATTCAAGCATTACCATGCATGAAAAAGTAATATAACTGAAATGCTCTGTTTAATCATCTTGCTATCGTCATTTTTTTAACTAAATATTCGTACAATTCTGATACGATGATTCCGTACAATAGTGTTCTTTATTTAATCAATCGCGTAAGTTATCAAATGATGATACTGTTATTGTTCTTTTCAATAATAAAAGCAAAATAATAAACTTGAAATATCTATGATTTAAAGTTTATAAATATTACGTTAAACATCCACAATTTGATTATTTACATCTCGATCCAGAGTTTTGACTATAAATAGAAGTAATTTTCAATATTATTTAAAGCTTCAATAATTAGAGTTCGCCTTTATACTAAACTATCGATAGACGCCTCATTTTCAATATCAGTATTAAAGTGACCAGATTTTCTGTACTTTAACCCAACGAGTTTTAGATAGTGAGAAGAACAATCAAAAAGTCAAAACAGAAGTTGTCTGTGCTGATCCTGGAGTAAGGGTTATTTCATCATTAATGCTAACAAATACGAGCTTATGTGCGTGTCTTGGTGCTCTACAGGACAGAGTGTTTGATTTCGGAAAGATTTATTTAAATTTTATTTACAATTTTAATGAATAAAGCGAGATTTTAGAAATTTTTCTCCATAATTCCCACAGTACAAGAACATTTTTTACACTATTTCAAAATTCAATATGTGTGTCTTTGTCTTTTCCAGCTTACCGATTGCTTCCAAAATTTCATAAGGATCTGTCATGTATCCATTAAAATCGCATACTAAAATTTATTCGTCTAGTTTGTTACATTTTTGAGCGATCGCATTGACACTCTCTTGAATATTTGCTGACAGTAAGTGGATATTGAAAATCGGACGAATTTAGTGCACAATTTATTATAGAAATATATCTATTTGTAAAAAAAAGACATTTACCGAATCTCATCTATTTAACTTATTACGAATTTTTTTTTTATTTATCGCGCTCACATGCACTCAAATGAGAAAATAGACAGAATTGTCACTGACAGATTTTATCCGAATTTTGGTACGAATCCGCAATTACAATGCAATGGAGAATATCAAATTACATCTATCTAGCTTTCGAGTAACAATGTTTACAGATAGACATAATTCCCAAAAAAAAATTCAGATTCAGGGAGACTTTCTAGAGATATCACATAATCTCGAGATTATATTTTAGATTGTTATAATAGTTGCTCTTTGTACACTTAAGAGGACGCAGGTGGCCATGTCTGGTCTTCGGAACCGGAAACTCCAGGCCTGAAATCGGATTCCACTACACATCCATAGTATATGCCGGCCTAAAGTACTGATTTCGCAAATCAAATATTCTCTGCTGGTTGGTGAAGAAGTTTGGAGATGGAGTGCCAGTCTATGGGTCTCTTTTGCCATCTGACCGAGACTCAAAAATGTAGGTCCGTACCAAACTATCTTTTGTGTTGCATCAGAATAGGACGTTAATATATAACTAACAAAATAGTTTCATGTACGAGAAATTAGAAAATTGATTTGAATACTGAAGTTGCAGACACTTACTGCGTGAATAATGCTGATTATTTTATTATGAACTATCAGCTTCAAATATTTTCTAGAAATTGAATGGACTTATTATAAGAATATTGGATTCAAATCGATTAACACCATTACAAATGTGTCAACCGAAAAGCTTTTAACAATTTTTACGTTCTCGTAAGCAAAGTATACATAAAGCATTGTAATCGTCAAAAAATATCGGAGCACGAGTTCCACTTTATAGTCTTTCCTAAGTTCGAGACAGTTGTTATACCAAAAGAGCTAGAAGGTTATAATTGAATAAATGGATTTTAGACTAAAATTAGTAATTTTTTTATCAAATTTTGACGAAATACCTTTCGAGGAAATCTGTCTGTCTAGTTGTTCAAATACAAATGAACTCGCTAATTTCAGAACATAAAGAGTTAGATATATAAAACTTGTTATTAAAGTGTAGCATCTAAAATATAGATAAGTATTAAATTTTGAAAATCTATCAAAGGGCTGACCGTCTGTCAGTCTGTACTTCCCCTTGCATATAAACATAATTACTCATGAACACAGTGACTTTAATCGATGAAATACAGTATGTAAAATTCAGTATTTCAATAATTCCACGTCGTAATTTGGTTCAATCTGAAGAAAGAGTGTTCAAAATGCATATTCGAACGTTAGATTCATAAAAATACTACAGACATGCCAAAGATCTTTATTTCGTACTCATTGATATTCAAGATCAACATTTTTATGCGGAAGGACAGAAATGGATTTTTATTGGAAAACATACAAGAAAGCTTCGGGGAAACCATTACCACTGGTTAAAAAAAAAAGAAAGAAAGAAAGAAACTTTGAAAAGCTGATAAGAGTATTCTGCTCTCGACTCTCTCCCATTTTGATACAGTATGATGCCTTTTATACTTCGTAGAATAGTAAAATAATAATAATAATAATAATAACGGAGTGTATTTCTCTTTTGAATGATTGGATTCAAAATTTAGAATACAATAATCAAAATGAAAATTTCATTTCTCTGAATAGCTGTGTCTTAGTTTTCATATTCACCTGGACATTGTAGAACGAGGAAATATCAACCCTTTTGTGAATATGGTCTGAAATATGATATAGATATACAACTGTGATGATAAAATCTTATTCCAAATTTCATTTGCCTAGTTCTTTGAATTCTTTTTCAATTATCATGCTCACTTACACAAAGATTAACAAACAAATGCCGGCGTCATGGCATAGGAGTAGTGCGTCTTCCCCGTGATCTGGGCGTTCCGGGTTCGAGTTCCAGTTTGGGCATGATTGTTCTTCATCTGTGTTCTATCTTGAGGTGTGTGAATGTGTCCACCTCCCTGTAAAAAAGGCTTGTGCCAGCGACTATGACGCATGAATAGCTAAGACTTACTCTTGGCCCTAGATGGCGCTACTGAAGAACAAGAGGCGCTCTCTCAGCTTAAAATGGCTGACTTCGTCAGCAGTCTTGTCTATGACAAGCGCCATAAGAAACAACATGCACAAAAACAAACAAACAAACTTTTATAGAAGAATTTGATATGAAATTTGATAGAAAGGATACAATTCCAACGCAAAGACACGATACCAAATTTCACCCGTCTAATTTATTCTCTTTAAGACATCGTATTCGTAAAACAGGTACGATTCCATAAAATGTTCTTTTAAAATTGAGAGATGTTTAAAAAGAGTTGTTCATCGAATCACGAAATCGAAATTTTTGATGACCACAAATTTTTATCTTTGTATTCTTCATATGCGAAAAAGTGATAATAAAATAATTTTCAAGCACGAAATTTAAAACAAAAAAGCCATAACAAGGAAGTTATTAGTCGGATAGATCAAACGTTTCGCTTACGATATAAACCATCATCTTATCACAACAGCATGCAAATGCAAGCTGTATCTACTGACGTCAGAGTTGTATTTTTGAGCTCCTTTTACAAAAAAAAGTACGAAGATTCAAACGATAAACACGTTCTGCGAGGATGAGCTTTTCCTTCTAATCAGTATCTATCAGTTTTCGGTAAAAATTGTATATTTTTATTGGCTTTTTTAACTAAATTAAACTTTTTAGTCTCACTGGATACTACCTGCTTTTGGCAACCGACTTGATAGCTTAGATTAATGATTTTCCTATTTGTTAAACCACTAATGCAATTTTGCAATGAAATGCACATTTTAAATTTCATCTTGTCATTTGATCAGAATGAAAACGTTTGAATAGAATCAAGTTACAGCAAATTATTGAGCGTGCAAATTGAAAGGTTTATATAAATACGGAAGTAGCAGTCCTACTTCGGAATTAATGCCCAAAGGAAGCAAATTCTTTTTAATTTAATTTTAACATTGACGATAACACGCAAATGAATGACTTTATGGCACAATAAAGAAATGAATAACAATAGAAATGTTGCTACAGATTTTGTCTCAAATTAAATTTAAATAATTTATGGAAATTAAAAAACAAATTGGCATTACTAAAGAGGTAATTTTTTTGAATTTTTTAATAGTATAAAAACGATTTTGTAATATAATATTTTAGTAAGGCTAAGTTTAAAAAAATCAAAAATTTGCTCAATTTTCAAACTAACATATTTTTATAAAATTTTGGAATTTGAAAAGTTAACAGTTATCTTCTTTCTTGTTCAGTTCTTCTTCAAGCACATTAACATTCTTTGAAAATTTTTTCAATATAAGTAATTGATTTACCACATCTTAATGTATTGTGTATTTTTAAACATTGATGACCACTGTATTAATTTATACATTCTTTTTTTTAATATGCACTTTTATTTAATGTATATTTTTTCTGTATGTGCTGTATGTGGTCATCATAAACACACACAGATAAATTTTTCAATCGTTGAAATTTAACAAATACATAAACCAGTGGAAGTTTTCACCCTCTAATTTTTCTCATATACTTACTTATACGACATGTAGCTACTGGATTGAACTTCGTACTATATTGAAAAGAATCAAAATGGATACTGAACATTTTCTCTTTAATGAATTTGTCCAAAATTTGATGCGGAACTGCCATTCATATGGCAAAAACGTATGTTAAATTTTATTTATCTAGCTCATAGTGTTCTTGAATTATATTCTTGAATATATTCACATCCTTGAATATATCACATTTTGAATATATTCTCATCCAATAGGACGAGTGGATAGATTTCCCAGTAGCGGAAAAATTTGAATATTTTTATTGATTTGATCCCATAACTTACCATCCTCACCGAAAAATGTACCAAAAATACATCATACAGAATAAATGATCTCAGATACTTTAATATATTTATAGACAAATAATTTTTTTTGTTTATTATCTGATGGTTTTCTTAATAAAAATAATTGCAATAATGATATTTATAAAGTATAAGAAAAATTCATCAATTTTTAATTTGTTAAAAAAATTAAAAAGTGCATAATATTTTATGCGGGCTTTATAATATCGCCTTTCGGAATTTCATCCTTTCGTCTTTTTAATAAGCAAGAATTTACATACAAAAATTTATGGGTTTTTTTTTTTCTTTCTTTCTTTTCTTGATTTAAAAGGCCCTTTTCTTACTTCCCACAAGCAGAAACAATTGATTTTATTTATGTTCTTAAGGTATAAGTGAAATGCACCAAACCAGTTTAAAATCTAAACCACCTCTTAAGGACGGGGGAAAAAAAGACTTGGGAACAGAGTCCAATATTGGATAACGCGCTGTTAGATGTAAGATGACATGGACAGTGATTTTTATCATGTGATTGTCCCATCAATTAACCCTGGATTGGAATGTGAGTCATTTTGATTCCTCCTTCCACTCAAACTAAGATTCTGGAAGAGGAGGAATTCCCCTTTTCTTTTAGTTATACTATCTACAGATCTCGAGACATTCGAGGATTCAGAAAAGTCTTCCTATTGTCTGTCCACTTCAGTTCAGCAAACATTTTCAAAATATTATGAATCAAATTGATTCCACATTTCTTTTAGAGAATATAAGATGTATTTTGATACGTTATTTCTGCCCAGTTTTTTTATAAAAAGGATCTCTTTTATACTGTTTCACTTATATAATTTACTGATAACATTTTTTAACAAAGTAGTATACTGTATATTATAGAAGGTTTTAATTCTCTATTGAAGAAAATATCGTAAAAAACCAGCGAGTGTGTTCTTCCGAAAAACGTTTTCGCATACAGTCTAATAAACTTGTCATGCCAGAGAGCGCCCTACATAGCATACAATGTTAGCAAAATATTAACTTTCGGACTTGAATTTCCTTTTTACTGAATCTATCGTGTCAACCTTGGCGATTCGACGATTAAACCTTCGCATGCTTTAATAGTATCCAAAAATCGAATTTGTGTTTTAGACACGTTTTTCTCAAACGATTGGAATAAAAATTTGACACAAAACTGCACTTAATAGTCACAAAATCCCATACCATATTTGATATATTTAAATCAATGCGTTTTTGAATTCTCGTGTTTACGTTTCTGAAAGTACAGACCGACTATTAACTGACAGAAGTTGAATTTGCCCTAAAACTTAACAGGTGTATTTAGGTACTTATTTAAAAGCACTATTCTCTTAAACTTAATATTTTGAACTTGCCACTTTTATTTAAGAAACAAAAGTTTTCTCCCAATAGAATTTAGAAACTTGCTTTTTATTTAATCAGTAGTATTGGAATTATTTTTATTTTACCATTTTCTTTCCGTAGTAACATATTTATATTATTATCATACCATTATATTATGTTTTGCCGCTTTACCTAACCTTGTTTTCTTTAATGACGACTATTTCTAATAGCAGAAAGTCAATTTTCCAATTTACATCTCTTTAAAAATAATAATACATAGTTAGCTACAGGTATAGTAAACTAACTTTTGTTTAAATAATACTTCAATTTTTCTATACATATGCATTGCATTTTTGCTGTCATTTTAAAAACAATCATCTTTCCTGTGCCTCACCTGCCATTTTATAACCTAAAATATCATAATTAGAACACTTTAAAAAAAATCACAATGTATAATAGAAAACTCAAATTTGTACCTAAAAACATGGTTTATGCAACATGTGTTAGCATCTTAATATATGAAAATAAATCTTGTTGAATTAAAGAAAACACAACTGACTAATTTTAGCATAAGTCAAACTGACTCCGCATGAAGGGGGACTTCGATAGCATTTCGCTTCCGGATTTGATTAACGCCATTAAAGTTGAGGAAAACACATCAGTGAATACCTTTATATCAATCAAGGTAGATCAACGAATTTAGGGATAAAATCATATGCTGAATTTCATCTATTCTAGCTTATTGAATTTGTGAGTTATTCTATTCACAAGTATATGAATGGAGGTATCATAGATCTAACAAACGCTGAAACATGAATGCAGTTTCAGTCATTTAAAGATTTCATTCGTTTTATTTATCTCCATGCAACAAGTAATTTCATTCATGCTTCATTTTTTTTTTTACTTTCTCCTATACGGAATAAGTATTAAAATTACCAAAAAATTCGATATTTTAAAAAACTCCCACCTTTAGACTTCCCCTCCGAAAAACACTATTATATCTGACTAACTGTGAACACGTTAACTCAAAAATACACGGAATTAAAGCCATAAAACTCTACCCGTAGTCTCAATACAAAATTTGTAGATTTCTATCAAAATTTGGGTGAAAAGTTTTGATGAAAAACACGCTTGAATGTAAATAAGTAAGAACATGAGAACTTCAAAAACGGAAAGAACTATATATATATATGAAATTTGGTACATCTTCTTATCATCAGAATTTTTGAAGCGTATTATTAAATTTTGGCTCAAATCTATCAAAGTAGTTGTGCATGGTAAACGTGCGGTAAAATTTGATATTTGCGACCGTGTAAAATATATCTCAAAAAATGCAAAGATTTGGATGTATAGAAGTTGACATGCGGTCTTGTAAACAAAATAGTAGATTTAAGTAAAATTTTGAATTCAATCGATAGATGGGAATATATCTAAAACATATACTCAGTTTTCTTTATTATGTTGTGTTGTGACTTATGACACTTTAAAGCCCGCTGATAGTTATCTGTCAACGATTTAAGCCGAGTGAGCGTCTCTTGTATTTTCAATAGCGCCAACTAAGGCGCTTGGCTACTCACGCGTCACAACACTTTTTACGGGACGGACGTCATTCATCCACTCATCCGCAGATCGTAATTTAGACCTGAATCAGAGAACGATCACCCTGAACCAGTGCCCCCAGTGGTATCATTTATTATGTTATAAAGCACAAAATGCGCTATGCTGGTCACTAGATGTGGAAGTTGGAGAATGGATTGTCATGATCTTCGAGAGTTTGCTATCTCTCTGCCTCCATTACACTTCCCTTCTAAATGTTTAGGGGATGCAGACGAGAATATAAGAAAAATACATATAAATATACGAAAAATTGAAATGTTAGAAGTAATTGAAGAAAACTTATAACTAATTAAAAGCATTTTCAAAAAAAATTTCTAAATTCAATCATGTGATTTTATTGTTGTAGATTGTGATGCAGTTGAATAGATAATAGTATCAGAAGCGTAAACCTGTTCTTGATAGGCCCAAGCTTTAAAATTTTATACGAGTACATTTGTGTGTTCACAGAGACGATACACTATTTTAATATTTTCACAATGTATTGATTAATGTCATTTCATTCAGGGAAAATTTCAGAAAAAGATTTTTAATTCTATAATATTTATAAATAGCCGTCTTTGGTGACCAGTTAATAAACTAAAATTAATAATTGCTAAAAATTTCAATGAAATATTTTGTGTAGCTTGTTTAAATGGCAACCTCTGCAAAATATTTTAAAATTTCATATTTTGATAGACATATATGTTATACTATTAGAAAAGCTTTTCACTGTTCTGTTCCATTGTGCAATGTGCATTTCCCTAATATTTATTCTATATCCTTATGCATCCAATTATATTACAGGAAGGTACATCAGCGATTAAAAATGTTTTTAAATGCTATGCCGTTACTTGATTAGCAGGTTAAATTTTTATCATGAATATTACAAAATTTCACTAAAAGCATGCACTGAAATCAAGTAAACAGGGAGAAATAAGCTAATTCATATCTTAATATTAAACAATGAGAAAATAGCAAAAAGGATGAAATATTAGTTGGAAAAATGAAAGCGATTACAATTCCTTTTCAACTACAAAATTTAATAAAACCAAATAAACTTTAAAAACTTTTTTTTTAAAAATGATTAAAAATTTTTAAAAATTACATTGCAAGGAAAAAAAAACAATTTTTAAGAACCATTTTTGAACTGCAATATTTTTCAAAGTTATTGGCAAAGAAAGTCAACATTTCATTTTAATTGATTAAAATTCTAAGCAATTTTGTTAATCACATCAAGAAGCTCATTCCCAATCTCAAAAGCATATATGTGCCAATTGTAACAGCTTTAGATCAAATGATCTCTTGTAAAGTGCTAACAGATACACATACATTCTTTTATATTAGTAAATGAGATATTGAACATTAACTCTTTGCAATCCATCATCCAGTATCACATGACATTATATTTTTGTTGAACAGGCCTACTGTCCAGCACCACTGGATATATTTTATTGACATATTTATAAGGATTCCCTCTAAATTTCTTTTAAATTTCATTCAAGCTTACAGCTATATTAATAAACTTGGATGCATTTCCCAGCACTCTAATAAAATTAACAAACCACAAAGGGTTGAATTGATGACTAAAAAAATTTTTAATGCAATAAAAACTGGAACTTCACACACACACACACACACACACACACACACACACACACACACACCCACACCCACACACCCACCCACACACACACACACACACACACACACACACACACACACATATAAGTAACCAATCTAAAGTAAGAAATAGTTTGAAAACAAAACTAAAATGGAAACGAAAACAACAGTTTCGAAATCGCAACAAAAATTATTTCCATTCAAACTAAAACCAAAAATGGAACAGGTAAAAACTTCATAGTATTTAGAGAGCGCAAATGCAGCTACTTCTAAAACACAGATGAACTGATACAAAAGTATAAAAATCAAGTTAATAGGAAAAACAAATAAACCAAATAAAAAAATATAAAAAAGAATCCGGCCTGAAGACTTTTTCAAGGGTCACCCTCAGGCAGGGATTCAAAAAAAGGGATTTTTTCTGTTAAGGAAATTCAGACAATTACGTTTAATAATGATTCCTTCGTGACCCGAAAATCCCCTGAAATTAGGCCCAAGAGATATACCATTTTAACAGAAAGGAAAATACAAAACAACAAATTAGAAGAAAAACCACTAATAAGTAAAAATACAAAAACAAAAAAACAATAAAAACAAATATACCATAAAATAACACTAAAGAAACAAACGAAAAGGCAAGAACATACCATCAACAGTGAAGGAAATTTTAAGCTATCGATTGTGATTCCCGCTTATTAAAAACACAAAGCTAACGGTAATTTAGGTAAAAATTGTAAGCTCCCAGCGCCACCTATTGAGTGATATAATATGCAAGGAAAGTTCTATTTGGCTTAATCCTTTGGCTTAAATAAAAAAGGGTGACCCTTGAAAAAGTCTTCAGGCCGGATTCTTTTTTATATTTTTTATTTGGTTTATTTGTTTTTCCTATTAACTTGATTTTTATACTTTTATATATATATATATATATATATATATATATATATATATATATATATATTATTTTGTTTATATCATGCAATTAATTTTCTTTTGAAACGTGCGTGATTTTGACATGCACATTACCGCAGCTAAAATTGATCAAAGAATGAATTAAGCAAGGAATTAAGAGTTTTTTAAAAACAAATTAATATTGCGAAAGTAGAGCAGAAATATAAAATATATTTATTCTCTTTAAATAGATAGATAGATATAAAACAGACTTTTTCACAATGCTACTATAAAATAAAAGGTTTTTTCTTTAAAAAAAATAGCATCTTAATATAAAAACAGATTTTACAAATATACAGAAATTGATTCATACAAGCAATCTTTTATTTACAAGAAAAATTTACAATTTGAAAATAAGAAAAACATTAACATAAAAATAAATTGGAATTTCATAAATTCACAGCTGTTTGGATGATTTAAAAACCTACGGAGGACACCACATCATTCCATTTCGATCGGGTGCTTTTATATGTGGAATATCCCATATCCAAGGTTCATCTGGAATAGGAAAAAAAAGTGGAATGAAGTAAAATTTGACTATGTGAAGAAAAGAAAATACGTATTAACATGCAAAAAGTATATTTCAGGCCTTTATAAGAAAAAAATTAACTCCCCACCCCCATCTAAAACTTTATAGTAATTTGGAACATTTATTTCAGACAAATACAGAAATGATTATTATCTGATGCATCCTGAATTTTTTTCAATATCATAAATTAACAGTATATCAAGGATATTTTTTTAATGTGATGCACAATTTTTTTCACTGTTTAATAGGCAATTTATAAAAAACAGTTGAAAATAAATCTTGGCAACTGAAGCCATTAATTAAGATATACATTGACTTTCAGGGTCAATTTGTATAACAGAAAAGAAATCTGTGGTTCCATCCTTATATTGTTACACAGATAAAACCTAATTGTAAAAATTTCAGAAAAAAAAAAGTCAAAAGATAATCTTTGCTTCTTATGCTAAATACTAAAACTCTTACGGGAAATTTTTTAGAACTAGAATAAGGACACAAATAACCCAATTTCATTTCATTCAAGTTCATTTTTATTATTCCATTATGCATAGTAATCAATTACAATCAATGATAATGAACATTGATGCTATTTTATAATAATCTTAAATCTCTTAATCTTTCTGTAAATAATTTATTACTCCATATTATTACATTAAATAAATTTGTTAAGAAAGTAGCAATCCAATGTTGTATGCTTCATACACTGCCCCATTTCTATCTTGAATGATAGAAATGAAGCATACAACCTTTGATTGTATCTTTATGATTGATTTGATTCCATCTATTTTTAATGACAGAAATGGCTGGAAGACATTTTATAACCTTTGATGATAACCCAAGGTTATTAGGCTGGAGCAAAAATAATTGTGACTTTTAAAAATGGTCATGTACCTTCTATCATTTGTAAAATGTGTTTCATTTAATGTTAGTAATTTGGCACTTTAAACTTTCTTTTGATGTAAATTGCATATAATATTATTTAAAGCCATTTGAATAATATTGCTTTTGACATGGACTGAGAAAAGGATGATTTTCATCATATTTTACTTTTTTTAATTTCACAAAGGGCAGGAATATGTTGACAATCACAAAGATCTGCATTGAGTTTAAAGTATTGATAATTAAAATACCCCATATGTCAGAATTGGTTTATTAAATTCCTTTTGGCCGATCTGCCATTAAAATTTGGGTATTGTTTTCAGTGATCAATGTAAATTGGCATTAGAAAAAAAAGATTCATGTCCATTATTTAACTGCAATGATATGAAACTCAAAGTAAAATATGATGAAAATGGAGAAAAAAATGGATGAATAATGGTGCAGAAATAATTTTTAAAAAAAGAATATATGCACTTGATCCCCAGACATTTAAAAAATTTTGAGTGCAACAGGATATGCTATCCTGTAAATATATTAGTATTAACTAACCAAAATATCATAATATTCATTAATATATATAAATTTCTTTAAAACGTGCAAAGACTTTTGTGGCATAACTTTTTTTTTTCTTTTTGATTACTGATTTTTTCAAAAACAATTGTATATTCTTATAGTATTTAATTAAATTTTGTTAGGATATAGTTATAGATATTATTTTTAAAATTCCCATTCGGAAATACTAATTTGTAGTAATAAATAGAACAGTATTTCATTAAAACTCATCAGTGAATAAACACTTATGGGATCCACTGTATAATTCTACCTTAATGAGATTAAAATAATTCATAATAACATTTGAAAATCAACTTAATTATATTAATAATCACTTAATTACACTTTTTTACTACTTTTGAGATTGTAGTGAACTTTAATATGAATGAATTGAGAGGGAACATAGATAAAACAGTGGCATATCAAAACAGAAACTATTTGATGATGCTATAAACAAAAACAAAAAAAGGGAACTCTCAGTGTTAACAGAAATATTAAAATAATAATACACAAAGATAGCTAACATGTATTGAATAATAGCATTACCATCTTTAGAATAAGGTGTGAGAGGTACATCATAAGGAACTGGAAAAAGCTTACTGAAATCCTTTTTAACTGATGCAGGTGTTGAAAATAATTCCATTTCCTAAGAAATTTCATAAGTAATGAGAGAAGGGTTTTTTTTTTTTTTCAGAATTGCATAAATACATAAAAATCAAAAGAAAAGACTACATAGGAGTAGATTACAAAACATTTGAAAGAACATTTTTAATGACACAAGAAAGAAACATTTAAAGTGTGTTTTGCTGTATATTGGAAGTGTTGTCAGTTCAATAGTTAATTCATTCTATATGTATTAAAGAAACATATGAAAATATTGAATAAATTCAGAAATAAATTACAATGATTATTAATAGAGGATTTGTAGAAATTTGTAGGTCTTGTGCATAATCTTTAAACATAAAGTATTCACCAAATACTAATATTATCTTTATGAATGAGACAACAGACACAGAAAAAGATTACATGACTCCACAAACATGGCTTCAAAAAAATTTGCTGATATAATGTTCTAAATACTTTTAAAAATAACTCTATGGGTTTTTAAAATGTGATAAAGGTTTAAAAGATTGCAACAAAAAGGATGCAAATGTAGCTTTAATGATTTTGCTTTGAAACATATATATATTATGTAAATGTATAGATAATGTATTTATGAGTTTTATGTTCTTTTCTAACCATTTTATAAAAATAAGACAAATGAATAACCATTTTTTTTTTGTGATTTCATTTATTGGATATATGATTTATGCGCATCCCAGTTTTAAGAGATGGTATATAATATTCATCTAAATAGTAAGTCTTATATTCTGAAAAAAATCAAGTACTAAAAAATAAAGCCACATATATCTAGAATGTACAAAATCAGTTATTGAATTTCAAAAAATATCTTTAATTTTTCCCACTTTGTAGATCTATATAATCAGACAATTAAAAAAATCATAAAATATACAGAATGTATATCTAGAAAATGATACAAAAGATTGAAGTAAATAGATTGTAAAAATTATCAACTCACAAAGAATTTTGGTAAAAATAACACTCCTAATTCATATGATCTTATCATAAATTGAGAACCTTTCTTCTCCAAAGCACCCCAAGCAGCTTTTGATAAATTAGCACTATAAAAATAAAATTTTAAAAAATTAATGATTCTACATAAAAAAATAAAAATTCCACAAAAGCAAAATTGCAATTCAAATAAAATTTCATCCCAAGTTAGCATTTTTAAAAGAATATTATCTTTAGCAATAATAAAGCAGAATACATATCTGTGTATACATGTATCTATGTTTCTGTTGTTGCTATCCAGATCAGATTATTTAACTCATGGCCATTAAATTTAACACAAATATATTTCAGAGAGTACAAATGAGCAACTCAAAGAGATTTCTTTAAATTTTAGTTACAATTTTAGTGAAATAATACTTTTGCATTCTTAAACAATTACTTTCACAAACACCATAGCAACTTAGTTGTTGTTCGATTTTCCTCTAATTTTAAAGATTTTTTAAAAATATTATTATAGTTATTTATATTTTAAATTTTTATAAGTAAAAATATTTTTTCAATTCAAATTTAAACCATTTTTATTGTTTTAATTATTTTTATTGCATATTGTTCTTTCACTCTTGAAAAAAATTAAGTTATTATTACTATTATTTTTATTATTATTATTTAGTAATAGTACTATGAATTTATTTTTTTTATTGAATTTTATCAAATACTTTGAGGAATCTATGCAAAAAAGTCATCTGAGATGTTAGCTTCATATCCAACATGCTGAAATATTACACTAATTATTCTTTAATTATCTTATTCACATGTTTCAATCCAGCTAATCTGTTATTAGATGTGTCATATAACACATATAAAATGTACTGTACTATTTTAATATTGGAGTAAACTGCACAATTTATAAGAAAAATAAGATAGTGAAGAAACAGCATTAGACAATATGTTATGTGTGACAAGATATTAGATGGTACTGTTAGTTAAGATTGTATGTAAATGTAACTTGACTTTATTCAAGTGGTTCATAATAAACAGAACAAGTAAAGAACAAAGTTTAAAAATGTCTATCACAATTTCATGCATAACAATATTTTATAAGTCAATTTATGTAGAAGAGATTTAATTGAATTAAATACCACCAACATATCCCAGCAAGTGACCCAAGTGCTTAGTAACAGTTTCTTTTGTGTTTGGCATCCAATGTTCTGCTGCAAAAATGACTAGTCTTTGTACGCCTAACTAACCATTAAAGTGTGCCTCATAATTTTACAAACAACATATATATGTGAATATAGTAAGCAATGAAATTTGTCAAGGGTTAAAGATAAGTCACTATAGATTGAAATTTCAATCAACGATTTTAAATTCTACTAATTCATAGTTTATATATTCTTTTTTAAAATAGGAAATTATGTGAACATAATAATCAGTCAATTCAACAACTTTTTTCAAGAATTGGGGGAAAAATAATGAAAAACACTGTAAGGCACAATTTTAAAACTTAGAATCTTGAAAAACATAATTACATAATAAGTCATTTTATTTTGAAAAAAAAATTATAATTATAAAAAACATGCCTAGTCAGAAGAAACCAAGCCATATTAGAATTATCAGGAGAAAGGCGGATGTAGGTTTTAATATGAGGAGATGCTTCAGTCCGTCCCAATTTATCACTTTTCCACTGGCTGCAAACATATATAAATAATTTACAATTAGTTAAAGACAATAATATCTAAATAAATTAATAATATATAAATACAAATACAAGCAATTTTTTTCAAAATTTTTAAATATCATAAAAACATTTTAATAAAAATAACAGCAAGATACAATAAATTTCGGTTTCGGCTTAACACACATCCACAATGTTCATTTCTCGGCTGAGTCTTTTTTATTAAATACTAAACTGTAAATAAGTAGAAATTCTAATAAATATGGCTTTTCTTTTTTATCATTTTTTAATTAAAGCCCATGCAGACATTTTTATATAAATGTATTGAATTGCAAGAACATCGATAATTTAATTTTAAAACAAAGACGGTTAATTCAACCATTGTTCTTTTGTAATTTGTTACTGCCAAATAAGTGTATTTTGGCAGAAAAATTAAACTTTTAAATAAATAAAAAAACTTCCTCTGTTTCTTTTGTTATATAAATTCTTCTCAGCTATTCTACATGTAATTTTAATTTAAGTGCTGTGTAGTTGTTGATAATTATATATTTCAAAATATATGCCTACAAATTAAGGATATTAAAGAATGATATCTTTAGAAAAAATGGTACAAAAAACAAAAATTTCTGATGAAAAAGACTGATACAGACCTTCCTAAACAACACAAGTGTGTTTCTAGCAGAAATAAGTCACTAGATTGCACAGAAAGTATATTAAGAAAAAGAGGAAAAGAAGTTGGAACTCTTCAGCCATATAATTCATAACAATAGTTTAAACTTTGATTGCATAAATGGTCCTGGGGTTTGGAAGACCTTTATATGCATTTTTTTTTTATGTGGCAGGATATTTAGTTGAGTACAGAGGCAAATTTCTGATTAGAAAACTACCTAGAGCCAGTTGGCTGTTAGGAAACCCCTAGTAGTTTTATTTAAAAAGTTATTATTAGTTTAGTTACCAAATAAATTAGTAAAAAAACTCTATTAATTAAAACATACATAAAAACAGTACAAGCTTTTTGTCAAGTATTAATTGGTCAAGTTCCTATTTGTTTAATTATGCTCATTTAGTTATTTCAGCATTCATAATCATAAATAAAAGTTTCCTCTGGTTAAATAATATTGGGTACAAACATGAGAATCATGCAGCCAAAAGTCCACGTTTATGTTTAAAAAATGAACACAAACATTTTACATAGTTACTGAAATAAAAAATTAGCTTAAAATAAATAATAGACATATTGAACAAGTTAAAAATATGTAGAAAGGAGAAACTAAATAGCCTCCCAAATAGAAGTCTTATGATGTGTTCTACCTATAACATAAAATGTCTAAATCTAGCATTGGTTAGAATGCATGCTTATATTCTTAGCTGTAGTAATTCACAACTAATTTAATTGTGTAGAAAATACCATAGAAGACAAAGCAACTAATGATGTAATGTTATTCAAAATCAGGACCTAAATCTAGGGTTGCATTAATTATAGCTATACTTCAAAAGATCCTAATGAATCTTTTTTAGAAGATAGAATAGTCATTAGATAAAATACATTGCTATATTGGAAAAAAAAAATATTGAAGATTCTACGAAATAAATAATATAACTTCTTACTTCAAAAACAACACAAATTGATTAAACACACAAAACAACACAAATTGAAAAACAGCACAAAATGATTAAACACAAAAGTCTGAGGTTTAATTACTTGAAAACAGTGAGATCAGAGAGGCCAGATGAAGAAAAAAAAAGGGGAGACAATAACATTTGTTGGCAGCATCATGTAGAGATTGCTTGGAAGCTCCTAAAAGCCATGCAATAAACTTTCATTTTTGAATTTTTATACTTAAAAAGTGACATTGTGAGCACTTCTTTTTGTTCTCTTTTTCTTTTATCTTTAAAAAAATTATTTTGTTAAATAGCATTTTCTTAAAGTTTATTAATAATAATATGCAAGTTTTAAGCTGAAATAATTAAACTAATAATTAATTAGATAGTGCAGTTATTGGAGTACACAAAAAGAATCATTGCTATGATGTATTGTGGATCAACAGTAATATGTCTATCCTGGAGATCGCTTAGATGAGAACCTATAACTCAGAGAACACATATGAATACTCATCAAAGGATCTTCATAGATGCTTTTTCATGTGGCAGAATAAGTGGTTAGAACATATATATCCATGCACAGATGTAAAGTGTGTGTGTATACATATATTTTTTTCATCTTATTTTTTAATAACTATGTTTTAATAACTAACATTGTAATTAATTTATGAGTTTAACAGTTGGTAAATATATTTTCTATTCAGTTAAACCAACCATTAATAAATTCAGAAATATTAAATGATTTTTTTTAATTTCCTTTCTTTCAAATATTTTAAATAATAACAGAAGTACAAGAAATAAAACCAAGTCGTAAGAACTAATAATCTTTGCAAAGTTAAAATTTCTAATTTTTCTCAATAAAAACTTTTTTGCTGGAAGACCAGAATTATTATCAATTTGTTTATGATAATATATCCAGTAAATATGGAAAATTCAGTAATTTTTAAGAATAATGAAAAATGCGAAAGTATAAACTTACTGTAAATAATTTTTTAAGTAAGGTTGCTTTTGGGCTACTTTTATGCTGTAAGGTAAAGATGTGCCAGCTGGATAGCCTTGAAGACTTTTGCGTACATTCTCTACGGTCGGAAATACCTAAAAAAATTTGTTTGATTTCACATAAAGCTAAGGAACAGCTGGCCATGTAATATTATAAATCATATGTATCTAACAAATTTGAAAATATGAGAAAATTTAAAATTAAGATGTAAGTGAAGTTTAGTTTTAGTCCTATTACCATGCAATCTGCGAACATTACAAAATTCATATAGAAAATCATACATATTTTTGTGATGTTTACAATTACTAAAATTTAATAATTGACAATTTTTGCCAATACTTTATACAATATGGTTCCAGCAAGCAATCCGCCCCCCCCAAAAAAAAAATTTTTTTAATAGTTAAATTAGATATAATAAAGAATTAGAAAGAAGCCTACTAACCAATTTCAAACTGGTTGATTGAGATCCTAAAGATAAACTTTTAACAGTAGAAAGGCTTGTGGAAAATTCGCCTAGTAACCATTGATCAGGAGACGCACCCAAAGAACCAATACTGGAAAACTGACAAATTAGAGGCCAATCAGGTTGAACAACTTCCTTCCGACTTCCATGAAGATTAAGAACCTAAATAGTTTAGTTAAAATTAAATGAAGAACTTAATTTTATTTCTCATTTGAATAACTTCTTTTTTATACTATTAAAGGGAAAATGTCAAATTTATAAATCTATAAAGTCACAATTAATCCAAAATATTTCATTTGATTTGACAAAAAAAGTGACAGAATTTCCATATATACAATGAAAATAAAAATAAAAAAAACATTTAATCATTTGGAAATGAATCCTTGATGCCACTGGGAGAGAGAAATATTTGTTTGTAATAATATACAGAATGAATGACCATGCACAATAGCTTGAGTTGGAAAACTCCCTTTATTGCAAGTTAATTAATAGATGTATTTACAGTATATTAGTGACATTTCTGTGGGGGTTTTTTTTTCCACTTATTTATAAGAGGTCCTTATTCACATGAAATTTATAACTGGAATTCAGATAAACTTATGCTGAATACGACTTTCGTGAATGAAATACCCTCATTTGTCTATAAATATTAGAAAAACCTTTTACTAAAGCACACTTAACAGCAAAACAGAACTATACTTCATTTACGATTGTTATTAATGAAGTCCAATAATCTTTAAACACAATAAAAGTTTTTCCTAAATGGTGAATTACATTATAACTTTAGTTAATAGAAATATCAATGATAACATATTGTTTGTTTGCCAAAGCTATAAGGCTGATGGTGCATACTATATTATAATGCTTATTAGCATACTATATTATAATGCATATTGATTCTTAGTATTAGAGATGATACATTGGTTTTCCAGACTTCCTATTAAATATAAAAACAGTTCATCTTTTTTTAAAATGTTTCAAATTTTAATGTGTTTGTTTAAAACCATAAACATTTTTTCATTTGGCAAATTTAATAATTTAAATTATTGGTTAACTTCATTTAAAGAAAAAAGTTAAATAGTTTTCAATATCAATTACACTGTAAAATATACTTCACATCAGCTACATTTTTCACACAGAATCTGAAAATAATGATAAAAACTATTTCCAAAAATAAAAAGCATGACTATCCTTTAAAATAATCATCACATGATATACATAAGAAATTATATCATGTTAAAAAAATTAGATATGACAAAAATTTAGATATTATACAATGACATAAATAGTGTAAAGATTAAAAATCAGATCAATATATTTCACAACTGATTAAGTAATAAATAAACAAATTTTAGAAAAAGGGAACTCTTCATAAGATTATTAAAATTGGAAAATATGAAGTAGTAAAAATATTGATTCATTGATACTTTATTTTATATACAAATATACAGCAGTTACACTTAAAATATTTAAAATTATATGTTACTTTTCTCAACTTTAAATGTCCAAATGCAGTCTTTTTAGATCCTACATGACGACCAGGAACAGATCCAATCAGAACAACTCTAAAATTTAAATTTTTAAAAAATAATCAAACTAATGACGCAATAAAAATCATTTTTTAAATATTTCAAAGATTTACAATAATAAATTCTATTTTACAGCTTCCTTTTTTGTTACATAGTTTAAAGGTAAGAAACCTTTATAAAGAAATAAGCTATCATAGAATAATCAATTTTGTCAAGAAAATAATTTGTTAAAAATATTCTTTTAAAAAAAATATTATTTAATTAAACAAAAATGGATTTAAATTTAAATTCTCCATTAACATTGTATGCAAAAATACAACCCCACCCCCTTAATCATTTCTCTCTAATACGAGTTTTAATAATAGGTAAAATGCAAAATGGACTTGAGAAATGCAGTATTAGAGTTGGTTGAAGTTATCATAATTGAAATATAACTGCAAAGGATAGGGATATTAATTATAAACATCTCTTCAAAAGATTCATTAAGATTTATAACTTTATATTAGTTTCTTAAACAACTATCAATTAAATATAAAATCATCAAAAATAGTAGCTCACCCGACTGTTGAAAAGTCATGCTGTTTTATAATTTGTAACCATTCATTTAAACCTGGAGCACCATATGAAGAAACATATTCTAATAGATCACTTTTAAAATTGGTTGGTGAATCTCCATCAGTAGCAGATGGACTTTTCAATTTAGGAAGAACAGGACTTACCCACATCCTAAAAACCAGGTTTTAAATTACTTGGTTATAGATATGATAGTTAAGTAACTATCAAGTAGTAGGCTGATAATTTAAAACTGAATCATTAAAATTATTAATCACAAAATCATTATATTTATTTAAAAAAATTCCTAGCAAATGTAAGTAGAGAATAAGTTTTATATCAATAGAAAAAGCAAGAGAATAATAATTATATTTTATAAGAAATAATTCATTTTTAAATAATACATCAATAAAAAATATACATATTAAGTAAAATTAAAAATTTAGACAGGCATTAAAATAATTAGGTACCATTTCACACAAATTAGAATAAATGGCGAGAAAAATATTAGTAAAAATCAGGCAATTACAACCCAACTATATTCAAGTCAAATAAATATCTGTGTAAAGGAATATATTAATACCAAAAGCTTAATAAAGGAATATATCAATATCAAAAGTTTAACAGTTAACATAATCAGTTAGTATTGACTTTAGAATACAGTTTTTGCTTTATTTATGTTTACACACATATATTATAATGTGTTTTTATATTTTTATTTATATTTTCTTGTTTTACACACACAATTGTTAAAAACTGCTTATACTCAAATTTTGATATACTTTATTTAAGTAATGCAAAATACACGAATATATATATAGTATAAAAATTACTTTCGATTAATAGGATTTTTTATTCTTATTGAAATAAATTTATAATAGACCTAAAAGATATGTATTTAAATTGTGTTGTCAATAATTACAATGAGAATAAGAAAAATATTCACTATGGAAAGAATGCTGAAACAATCGTGGCTATCTTTCTAAGAGATGGCTAATTTCCTATTATTCCTCATAACTATGAAAAGCACTCCAGGACACTTTCAAACGGGCAAATACATACATTTAAAAATAATCTATATGAAAAATTATTAGAAAATAAGCCACTTATAGTGGAATAAAATTAATATGGACATCGCAATAAATGTGTTAATAACTATTTATTCAAAAACAGCAAAATGTCACTATGTTGATATAACTGAAGAATGTAATCATTTTACTACTGAAACACTCAAACAAACATGCTATTTAAACTGTATTTAGTGTTTCTTCTGAATGCCTGTGCCTTCAGCTCAAAAACTGCACAAATTATCATTTAAACATAATGTTTTGTCCTGCTTTATATTATATGAATAGGAAATATTTTAGTTATTCCAAATCATTTAATATTAATACTAAATATTTAAAAATAAATAAATGCTATATTTCCTCTAATATTCCCTGGTCAATGATATTTTGCATTCAAAACAATTAAATTAATTAATATTTCTAAAAAGACAGTAATTTTAAAACAAGCAAATGACAATAAGAAAATTATAACAAATATGACATTTCTATTTAAGAAATACCTCAAATAAAAATGAATAATTATTCAAAATAACATAATCAAAATTTTAAAGCATTCACAAATGATAAAATATTATACCCTTGAGTCCTTTGAAACCAATCACTATCCACAATATTTGAAGTATGAATAACAACTCGGAAACCTTCTTTATATAATAGGAACATCATTTTTCTGAAATAGAGAATAATTTTTAGAAAGAAAGACTGTACTGCGTCAGTAGCACATCAATTTAGAATATTAAAAGTTTTACAAAGCTATGAGATTTTAGTTATAAGAACAGGTCGATTCAATTTAATTAAAAATTTTAATGGTTTGATCATACATATAAATATGGAAAAGAAGATTTCGATTATCTATGAAATTAGAAAAACACTCACTTATATTTGAAAAGTTAGAAGGAATAATGATGAATGAAATATGAAATTGAAGAAAAATTACTTACGTGTGATGGGTACCAAAAGGAATATCAAGTTTTGCCTAAATCAGTATTTTGGGAGAAAAAAATAAAATGAATTATAAAAGGAAAATTAATTACAAATGTCAAAAACAAAAGGTTTCAAACATAGAAATCAGGCTATATTTAATAACTAGAAATAGTTGAAATGTGTATTAACCAACAAAAACATGCAGCAAAGCAGTAACAAATCATAAAATATAAATTGAGCTACCTGACAAAAAGTTATGTTTGAGTAATTTGCTCCAGAATTTTCTAGTCTCTTTTTAGATTCTCTTTGCTCTCCATGTACAATTGTTAATGGGCATTTTCTGCACAAGATAATATAAATTTTTAAAACATTTTTCACAATAAATTAAATTATGATTATGCTATTATATTAAAATGTTAAATACCATTTAACCTTTATATTAATTTCAATTTGATAATTATTTAAAACAATTGTGTAATCTTTAAAGCTACTTTTATTTGCAGTAATTGCTACTGTTCATTTAACCTTCTAAAAAATGTATGTAGCTTCCTCCATTTTTCATGTTCACTCTAAAAGCATCTAACACATATTTATATGCATACTTTCTAGCACATCCATGGAATAGGTATTCTTAGGATTTTTTTTTATAGAAATATGTTTCAATAAGAAAAAGCTTGGCGCATTAACTTTAAAGTTTTAAACCAGACAAAAATATTTAAATAATCACAGGGTTAATAATGATCTTACGCAATCTGTTCTTGCTTCTCTGAAACTGATAAAAATAAATGCATGAATTTTTCAGAAACTGATTTATCTAAGCCTGTATTTTGATTCAAAGCTGCACCATTTAAATTTATATAGAAAACCAAAATGAAAAAAATTATTCAACATTCAGTGGAAATTAGTTTATAAATATGGTACTAACAAAATTGCAGATAAAACCCCTGCAAAATTGATACTTCAAATAATGCAATTAATTGCTGAACAATTAATATAGAATTATAACAGCATTTACTTAATACCTTTTGAGAAAATAGGAAAAAATAAACATAATTTTATGAATATTTTCAAATAATATGATTCATTAATATTATTTTATCTATAGTTATTACTTTTAAACTCTGGTTCATCTAATAATATTTTTTTGTTAATTTTTCAATGGTGTTCAACTTACCTGTATTGTTCTGGATATTGTTTCATCAACCATTCAATGTCAAACATATAATTAAACTGAAAATAACAAATAAAGCAAATTTAAATGCCAAAGAAAAATTTTCATGTCACCATTTCTAATTGATACATTACATAAAATTTCTTTGATCTATAAAGTGAATAAGTCAAAGTCAAGTACTTTCATATGAAATATACATTCTTCCAATTTTGAAAAATGCTGACATTATTCAATATAAATATTCAACAGCCACAACATTATAACAAAATAAATTTGCAATGTGACTTAATTAAAGTAATTGTTGAAAGCTTTAGATTATTTGCATTCAAAGATTAAGTTTGTTTATGCATACAGTAGTCAAATTAGGGGCTTCAAAAAACTATTTTTCACTTAAATAAAATACACATTACTGTAACTAATTAAAAAAAATAAGGCAAATAAGTCTGATATATATTGAAATGAGTTAATATTTAAATAAAAATGCTCACAACATAATAATAGCATAAATAAAATATATTAAAATTTTTTGCTAGTTTTAAATTTAAAAGGAAAAATTTATAAAGGAAATTTTGATTACTGATATACATACTTGAGCAGAAGAAACCAATGTCCCATCTTTGAAAGATAATATATCTAATAAAAAAATAAAGTAAAGTAAAATTTTATTAAAACATGCATAAGTATGTTAATGAAGATTTCAAAAAGAAACAAATTCTTTAAAAGGAGAAAATTATAAGTAATGAGTATAATTGAATAATAAAAGTAAAAGTAAAATGTAATCATTAATATAATAAATGCATGATTATAAAACAACTGAGTAACTTATTAATGTGAATAACAAAAGCAAATACTCTAAATCCATATCAATATTTACATTATTATTGGCAAGGATAATTTTAATAGCAACAATATTAAAAATGAAAGGTTTTGATTAAATATTTAAATTTATTGCAGCATACACAGCTCAGTAATGATGAAATTAATCAATTATCTGATTTTTGCATAATGAGGTTTCAGAAATGTCTCCAGCATTTAAAGATTTATTATTAGAGATTAGCCTAAATGATTGTATTTATTTAAAACCATGCACTGCATAGTTATAGCTGTATACCACGATAACTACTTCACATATTGAGAGATTATTTAAACAACAATTAGGAATCATTATTTTGATTATTAAAAACACTCAAAGTATTCTGATTTGAAGTTACAATAATCTAATAGAAATCTTTCTTCAAACAGTAAATAAAAAAAAATAATAATAATAATGTCACAAATTTATAATGTTGCAGTTAGTTCTCTTGTACAGAAGACAGTTTTACAGACAGCTCTTATGGATGCTGGATCAATGACATTCAGTCTTGATGACAAAATGGTAGATTCCAGAATCAACCGAAATTTTGGCAATAAAACCATTCGGATGTGAATTGTATAAATCCTTCTAAAAATGTCTATGCCCCACCTTGAAAGCTATAAAAAGCTAGGAAATCAAGATGGATTGGAATAGCTGTGTGGAGCTCAAGTGATGAATCCCTCATGTGCTGAGTCTTCTTGTCAAGTATAAAGCCGGCATCGAGTCGTGTGCTGAATAGCCAGTTACATAATCAAATCAGTAGTAAATTGGCTGTCAAGTTCAGCTAAAACAAATAGACAGTGAAGAATAGCAGTTATAATAATACTAACTTCTTTCTACCTGCTGAATTCTGTCTCACAATTGCTTACTACCAATTCTCCGTTTGTGTGCTGCTTAAGTGCTGTTCTTGAATGTGCTTGATTATATTTTGCTAACTGAATGTTTGTATCCCTTTGTTGAATAAATGTCTTTAGTTGTTTTTGAGCCTGTTCGATTATATCACCATATACTTGCAATACTTGACACATTAATTTTGAGGAATCTTGCATAAACAATAACAAATTTTTACCATTTATTTAAAAACAGTTGGCTCTAAATTAGAATTCTAGAGGAAAGCTGCACTCCCTTTAATCATCAGGGATTTTCTTCCTTAGATAACAAAATTAAAGATCAATAGTTCTTGATACAAAATACAGATGGTAAGACCAAAATTTCTGCACAACTGTAACTCTGCAAATAATGCACATACATTTTATACATACTTTAAACGGTTTTTTTTTTTATCAAAACAGAGATGAAATACTACAATATCTTAAAAAGATAATGTCTTATCTATATGAAGTCTTTGCTAATAATCAAAAAATGAAAATTATTTATTAGTTTCTTTTTATGTAGGAGGTATGGTAAAAAATAATTACCTTTAATATCCAATGCCAACATGTTATATTTTTGATGAATACCAGTGACTTTTGTAAGAAAAAACTGATAATTGGGACATTCTGGAAGAGGTGACTGTCGGAATTTTATAGATTTTACAGGACTTGGTGTATGATTTATTAAATCTTCAGATTCATCACCTTGATCAAATTAAATTAAAGTTATAAATAACATGAAGACAATACAATACTATAAATATAAAAAGAGCACAGCGAAAATAAAAGATAAATATTTTACAATATCAGTATAATAATGACCAGCTATCAAAATTAAATAATGATAAAATGAACAATAAAAAAACTTTTTATAAAACTCATGAATTTTTTAAAAGGAAAATATAACTACCAGATTAAGAAATTAAAATTTCAAAATACGCCCCAAGTTTTCGAGCAGTTTAATTAAAAATATGAAAATGGCAAAAGAAAAATTCTTTTTGATTTAAATTCATTACGAAATTTACATTTTGAAATTTCAAGAAATAAAATTCTATTTGCTGAATTTAAAACATATCTATATTAAAAAAAGTATGAAACATTAAAATAATCATTAATTGGAAATCATATTTCTTCATAAACTACAATTAACTTCATTCAATAATAAAAAAAAAAAAGTAAAAGATTGAACAACAGTAAAGTACCAAAACATGAATATATATATATATATATATATACAGTGGCTCAAAAAATTCAGAGTACGCCTTACTTTTACTTGATAAATCTTTCAATATAAATAACACATTACCCGGAAATACAAACATGTTTTTATTTTTGCACATAACAAATTATTTAATTTAGAATAAAAATAAAAATCAATGAAAAACATCTAAAGCGAAAAGTTGTAGAAGCATTTTAAATAAACATACACAGAATTTTGCCTCAAAAAATTGAGAATACACCAATGAAATTTTTGTAATATCTCACATAGAAACAAAGTGTCACTATAATGTTGCATGTCTTTTGGCTCTTATAATGGCCTCTAAACGTTATGGGTACCGATTAAACCAAATTTTGGCGGTATCTGAAAATATTTTACCCCATTCTTCTTGCAACACTGTTTTAAATGGGTTTTGTTTCTAATTTCATGTTTTTGAACCACTTTTTCGAGTATGGCCCATGAATATTCAATGGTATTGATGCCCAGTTACTGTGGTGGTGTTTGTAACTGCTGTTTACAATTAAAATGGCACCATATTTTGACATTACGTGCATTCTGTTTAAGGTCGTTGCCCTGCTGGAAAATGGAATTTCCAACTAAACCCAAATTTTTAACACTTTCCTTTAGATTGCTGTGACCATATGGTTCATCCGACTTGTTGTTAGAAACTTTTCAAATCATTGGCAGAAGTGTAAGTGATGAAACTGTGTGAAATGCCATTACACAAGCTGAATATAAAAGTCGCATTGTTAGAGAAAAACTGTTCATCAGCTTGCAAATTCAGAAAAAGAATTTGAAGTTAGCAAAAACTCATCAATTGAAGACCAATAACCTTTGGAAGAAAGCCATATTTAGTAATAAAAGAAAACTCAGCATTTTTGGCAGTGACAGCCATTGTACTGTATGGAGAAAGCCTAATACTGCTTTGGATCCAAAAAATTTACGCCCAACAGTTAAACATGATGGTGACTCTGTCATGATTTGAGGTTGCATGGCTTCACCTGGAGTAGGAAATTTAATTTTTATAGGTGGCACTATAAACGATATGGTTTACATGGATATACTTCGCAGCAATCTAAAGGAAAGTGATAAAAATTTGGGTTAAGATGGAAATTTCATTTACCAGTAGGATAACGACCCCAAACAGAATGCACATAACGTCAAAATATGGTGTATTTTTCATTGTAAACAGCAGTTACACACACCATCACAGTACCAAGACATCAATACCATTGAATATCTGTGAGCCAGACTCAAAGCAGTGGTTCAAAAATACAAAATTAGAAACAAAACCCATTTAAAACAAGTGGTGCAAGAAGAATGGGGTACAATATCTTTCAGATACTATCAAAAATTGGTCGAATCGGTACCATAATGTTTAGAAGCCATTATAAAAGCCAAAAGACATGCAACTAAATACTGACATGTTCTTTCTATGCCAGTAATTACAAGAATTTCATTGGCGCATTCTCAAATTTTTGAAGCAAAATTCTGCATATGTTTATTAAAAATGCTTCTGAAGCTTTACAATTTAGAAGTTTTTCATTGATTTTTCTTTATTTTTACTTAAATTAAACCATTTGTTATGTGTAAATATAAAAAGATATTTGCACTTCCTGGTAATGTGTTATTTATATTGAAAGTCGTATTTATCAAATAAAAGTAAGGTGTACTCTCAATTTTTTGAGGCACTGCATATATTACTTTTCTTTTAAAACATAACTATATTTTTAAAATCTTTTAAAATTAGTCATAGTGTAAAAATTATGAAGTATGCATCTTGTCCTCGTCTTTATGCAAAAGTTTTGATGAAGACCATAAAAGGTTTTAAATAATTGCAGAAATGAAAGATTTTAATTTCTGCATTCAATAATCATGATAGTTTGTATAGTTACATTTGATAAATTTTCTTTTTCATAATAATTATTTATTAATAAAAGAATTAAAATAAAAGACACAAAAATTTAAAATAAATTTATTTTATCTTACTTTCATGATTGAATTCTTTTATGTGATCAGGATTTTTGCGATAACACTTCTTTCCATACACACATTTTGGACGATTATCTGTCTCTTTCCTTTTTCTCGGTATATCTGGATTTGGATCTGAGCTTTCTTTTTGTGTCTTTTCTTTTGTAATTTTTATATCATATTTATTGTGTTTCTTCTTAGATGGAGAAGTTTTTTCTGGATCCTGAATATCACCACTATGATCAAAATTTCGAAGATGATCTGGGTTTTTCCTATAACAATTCTGACCATATTCACATTTTGGTCGAGTAATATTTGGTTTTGATTTCAGAAGTTTTTGTTTTTTGGGAGAAGCCTGATCATCTGATTCTGTATCAGATAAATCATGAAAACTAGGTCTACGTTGACTCTTCTTGGAAGTTTTGGCATTTGTAGAAGAAATTGATCCTTTTTCTTGTGATTGCCGTATAATTTCCTCCAATTCATCAGAATCAATAGTGCGATCAGAATCACTGTCCATTGTAAATCAAGAAATTCCTTTAAGAAAATTATTAAAAAATACAATTTTATCATGAATATTAAAACAGAAATAGATATTGAAAATAACACTTATTCATAATTCAATTCAGTTCACAATAATATTAAAATCGAAATGTATATTGTAAATAATATTTGTTCTGTATTCAATTTTGTTTACCATAATATCAACTTAGGACACATTATATGTCAAATGGCCTAACAAGACTATGAGAAGCAAGTAAGTGTTCTGGATAGTGTTATCAAAGGGTGAAAAAACTGAGGAATCAATTATATTTAACTCCTATTTCTTGAAACTTTTAACTTATTTTTTAGTGTCTTGAAAATTAGAATGGCTCCAATCAAGTATGGGAAAACAAATAAGAAATACTATTCTCTTAACAAATTTTGAATCAATTCAAACTAGGTTTCTCAAAATAAAATAAGAAATTGTGTTATGTTACAGAGATCCAATGGCCCAATCCTTCTATGAAACAGGAAGCTTGTTAAGTCTTCAAAGATTTGTGTCTCATTGGGCTGGGGTAGGAAAGAGGGGTATTTGACTATTGAAAACATAATGATTATATACATCCTTTACACATAAGTAGGTCATTATTAATATTCAGTGTAGGGGTTAGGGTACTTTCTGGGGTTCCCTGGTATAAATGGAAATAAAACGTTATACCATCCATATTTATATATATTTATATAGTTTGGATATTGGTTTCTTCTTTAATTCATGGCAGATGAGTAAAGCCTTTTTCCAATTTTCAAAGTCCAAAGTAAAGCACAAAGAAATATATCTATTTGTTCATTATAGAGTAAATGGAGCCCATTTCAAATTGTATATATTAAAGAGTTTTGAAAAAATTATAATATGCAATTTTGTTTATAATTATTGCCACTGTTTACAGAAATTATCAATTTCAACATACCAAAAATAAGTTGATAGATATTATACAACTGAAATTAATACTAACAATTTGTTGAGTAAATCAGCTAATTGGCAAAAGTGGCTATATCATATCAATTCAAAACTGCTTTTTTATAAATTATTAATTAGATTTAACTGCAACCTCAATCATAGTACTCCATTTCAAATTATTTAAAAGGGAAGAAAGTCTGAATATGTGGATTACAGTTTAAAAAAAAAGAAGCAAGGTGCTATTTTGGACCCTACCTTGGGTTCTAGCTAATGGCAATAGTATAAATCACTCAAATAAAGGTGCTTTTCTGAAACAACCAAAATAGAACATAAATATAATCTTATATAGAAGTGCAATAATTCTTATCATTCATTACTACCTAAGCACATTTTAAAAATATAATAAAGCACTATAATTGAATTAACAGAAAAGTCAAAATATTATTAAATAACACAGCAACTTAATATAAATTAAAAAGTGCTAATTTCCTGTTTAATTATTTTTATTTCAGTTTCTTAAAAAGTGGGGGAAGAGGACGAATTTTGTCATTTTACTTTAAAAAAGCTGAATTCATGAAGCATGGAATACTGTGCTTTGAAAAAAAGGATTATAAAATATTAAAATTTTGTTTCCACAAGCTTTACAAATACCTAAATGTAACATAAATAATTTAAATAAAAGTAAGATATTTATGGCTATGCCATTTCATTCGTGAAAGTAATATTCAAATTGGAAAAATCATCATTGTAAATTTTGCTATGCTACTAAAATCTCAATTTAATCAAAAAGGAAGATATTTAAATATTATTTTCACTAAAATGATTTTATGCTTAAACATACATACAATACAATATTTTAAATACCAAAAATTTTATTTCTGACTCATCATGGCAATAAATATGTTAATGCTCTACAAATGATTTTCTTCTCAATATTCTTCTATTTTAATAATTTACACTAAATATGAGTGGTAATTATACAAAAACTTCAAAAGTAATAAAGTAAAACATTTATTAGCATTAATTCTATATGTTGCTAAATACAAGATTGAGAAATCAAGGCCTAACAAAAGCATCAAACATTGATAAATTCTTCAAAACTTAGTATGCTTATATTGAAGAAAATATTTAAATATAAAAGAAATTTATAAAAATATATTTCTTTTTTTAAATATTTTTATCTATAAAAGATATCTACTTATAAATAAAACTAATTTTTTAAAAAACTAGCTTGCAACTTCTAATCAAAGCATATATTTTGTTAATTGTACTTATCAATACTCACTACAAATTATTTTTAAATATGCACGTTCATTATTCATAAAGATTGAACAATTTTATCTTCTGAATCCAATCAAGAAAAGGTTTGATGAATATGTGTGGGTTATGTAGTACAATTAACTAGCAAATATAATATATTAGGCATTTAAACATAAAAAAACAAATAAGCATACACAAAAACAAATTATTAATGCAATTCACAATTTCATGATAATAACTTCACTGCAACACACAAAAACAAAATCAAAAATTTAAATTAAAATTTTTTCATTAATTTGTTTTAAGTGGTAAGCAGAAAATAAATTTTCATTTCATAATTCTGCTATTAGAGTCTAATTGTGTTGCAAATAAACTAGAACATAATATTTTAAAACATTTAAAATAAAGAAGATTATAATCAAAAGCGGTAAAATATTTTTTTTCCTTCTGTTAAATGTAATTTCACATGCTTACAGGGTAAATCAAATAATAAATTGCATATAAGCGCTACTATTAAAAAGCGGAAACAGACGGCAGATTTCGAGAGTAAACAAATACATTTTATTCGACCATGTGTTTCAGTGTACAGTTAAAACTTACCTTTGAGATACTGAGATTAAGTACGGAAATTTTTTATAAAGTGAAAATGCTTTGAATCTGAAGAGGTTGATGAGATTTCAGAAATATTGAATAATAAAAATAACAACAAAATTTGATATTTAAAAATGTGGGTGTCGCTAAATTCTATTAGTTACAAATTGCAAATTGTAGCATTAAGAAAATGCTTTTCCCTTCTTTGCGATTGGTGGCAGCTGTAATATCAAAACAAATCATAGCGAAGTTATTTGGTTCTTTAAAGTTCGTTTCTCTTTAATTGTTGGAGATATTTTCAAGGAATAGCCTATGAAAAGTTGATTATCTGGGAATAAAAATAAGGATATTAGTTTCTTATTTCATTATTATTTATTTCCTTATTTGTGAACTTATTATTTAAATTTGCCAATATGACTACTATTAGACCATTCACTTGTGAAGATTTATTTCGTTATAATAATGTGTAAGATGATTTTACGATAATTATAATGCTCCATGCTTAATATTTTCTCTATTTTTATTGTATGCTTTAAGGCTCATTTTCTCAAATATATTTATCTGAAATGAAGTTTAAAAAATAACTGACGAATTTATTTGTATTATTAAATGTATTTATGTGATTTTAAAATTTGACTTTTATATTTATCTTAAGACTATATAATGATTCTTTATTTAAAATTTATTTTTAATAAATTAGCATTTTTTTTAACTTAAAAATTCTTTATTTAAATTTGTTGAGCAATTTGTGAATATTTTTTAACTGGTGTTTATAAAATAGTTGCTTTTTCATGAAACTAAAAATATTTAGTATATTACAATACTCTCTAATTTTATATTTAATCAACGCATGATTAACTTTTTTCCTCTTAATTTTAGAAATTTGGATCCTTTGACAGAGACAGTATCCTTTATACAAAATGATGAGCTTTTCATAATATATATATTTTTCAAATTTGCATAGGTGCTATAAGTTTGGACTTTATAACATTTATTTTATTTTCTGTCCTTTTTTCTTATATATTTTTGCTAATGAAAATGGGCATTCAATATTGTTAAAAAGAAATTCTGAAAATTAGATAACAATAAAGATGATTAGATTAGATTTTAAAGAAATTCTACACCT